>CAKAOI010034369.1:48507-96531 GCA_916701655.1 Sebastiscus albofasciatus | reverse complement strand
ACTAATTTTAAAGCATAACGTAACTCAACTTGGGATTTTTAGGTTGTAGCGGTCTCAGTCATCCACAGTCCAAACTTACACTAAATATTGGTGAGGAAAAACTGTCATGGCCATTTTCAAAGGTGTCCCTTGACCTCTGACCTCAAGATATGTGAATGAAAATGGGTTCTATGGGTACCCACGAGTCTCCCCTTTACAGACATGCCCACTTTATGATAATCACATGCAGTTTGGGGCAAGTCATAGTCAAGTCAGCACACTGACACACTGACAGCTGTTGTTGCCTGTTGGGCTGCAGTTTGCCATGTTAGGATTTTAGCATATTTTTTATGCTAAATGCAGTACCTGTGAGGGTTTCTGGACAATATTTGTCATTGTTTTGTGTTGGTATTGATTTCCAGTAATAATTATATACATACATTTGCATGAAGCAGCTTATTTGCCTACTCCCATGTTGATAAGAGTATTAAATACTTGACAAATCTCCCTTTAAGGTACATTTTGGACAGAAATCGCGATTGACTATGGACAATCATGTGATAAATTATGTACATATATATATATATATATATATATACAGTATATGTACTGTATATGCAAAATGAAGGCATTCCGCATGACTACTTCATGAAATGTGTTCCTGTAGTTATGCATTATCACCACTAGGTGGCAGCATTGAATCTATTTGGACCATCTGTGATACTCCAGTGATGTTGTTACAGACTAGCAACCATTATAGACCATGGACAGTGGTGCATTACTGAAATGGTGAAATAATTACAATCATGTTGATATACAGACTGTGTTTTTCTTTGGGAGTCCCAACTAATGTAATCCTGACTGAGGGGTTATAGTTAGAGTAACAGCACCTACTTGTCTAAGTTGCATCCATAACTTGAGCCCCTGATGAGCAAAATACCTTGAATAGATAGCAAGAATAAACTGAGGTGTTTTAGTGTGACATAATACTTATAACAAAACCTGTGGTATCATGGCCTCTATGGCTCTCAATTGAATCACTAACCTGAGGTCAGGTGTCCTTGCCCAGTCCATGTAACAGTCACTAATTGTGTAAGCTATCTGCCCAATAACCAGCATCCTGTTTCTCTGGGCACTGATAATGGTGATAGTGTCTAAAGGGTGGTGTGAGAATAAACTACCCTCAATTATTGATTTCATATTCAAGCACACACACACCTGTTCGCAAAAAGCACTTTGTATTTTTTATTTTATATAATTTCATTCTTCCTGCTTTAAAAACGTATGTCCAACAGTCAAACATAAACAGAGATGTTACTAACTAACATGTTTTGATCAATCCAGTACCTCGACACAGTCTGTGTTAATAAAATCAGTGAGGATGTGAAGATGAAAGTCGGTGACCTTTGACCTTTGAGTTCCTCAATTTGTCACGGCTGTCTGTGTGGGCGTTCCATTAAGGCGGCAATAGGCTGAATGTTTTTGGCATCATTGGGCAAAAATTCCATAATAATCTTTCAGCATATTGTAATTCAAGTGTTCTAGCTCTGTATTCAGGCTTTAAAAAAAATCGAAAAACTTTGGCCAATCACAGGTAATTTCAGAGAGAGAGCGTTCCTATTGGCTGTTCATTCAGGCAGCTGTCAATCACTCGCAAACTCTTATCAAACGGTCAAACTAGGCAGCGCTGATCAAATATGAATCAAAATTATGTTACTGTAATGCCTATTTCTCATGTAAAATGTTTTCAGAAACATCTTGTAGTGTACTGTTTAGCTGTAGAGTGACAAAAAGTTTGCTGTGGTGGGCGGTGCTTGGTATTTCCTCAACTGATCTCAACATGGCGGCCTGGTCACAAACGTTCTCATTTTACAGCTAAACAGTACACTATAAGATGTTTCTGAAAACATTTTACGAGAAAAATAGGTAATACATTAACAGAATATGAATTCATATTTGATCAGCGCTGCCTAGTTTGACCTCTTGATCAGAGTTCGCGAGTGATTGACAGCTGCTCAGAGACGGCAAGGCTCCAGCTAGGCTCTGATTGGTTGTCTGTGAAATCTTGCAGATGCCGTTAGGAGCATCGGAGGACACAGAGGAACATGACTTTTTTCACATTACCTGTCTCATTCACTACTGTCAGGATATAGTGACCGTTTTGTAAAAAATAACTTTTCTTAATCTTATTTGCTCCAATTCTACCCACTGCTGCTTTAACTATAATGTAAATTCATCCGGCAACAGTAAACGTCAATAGTAAACGCTCCAAAAAAGTGTCGGGAGTGTGGTGACATAGTTTAAAGAGCGAAAGAGACAAACCGGGTGGGCGGGAGGGGAGGTGGACGCTGGGTCTAACAAACACAAGGCTTTCATCCAGGAGACCGCTGTTTGTGTCCCGTGCGTCACGTTACAATGTTTAGTGTCATTTTCACTGTACAAACGTAGTAGTTTTAAGCCCAACCATGTTGTTTTTTCCTCCACTTAAGTGGTTTTGTTGCCTAATCATAAAGTGGGTAAGTTAAAGGGTAACTATAGTGGTTTTGATGCCGAAAATAAAGTGACGCCAAAGGGCGTGACAAAGCGGCGGTATGTGACAAGTTGGGATGAGTACGTGTTGAATTCACAGACACCCTCAGGCCTCCCTGTAATGCATTTATGACCGTAGTAAGACCCTAGAAAAATTAAAAGTGAAACTGCTAAATATTCTTTGTTCTCAATTATCACATCTATGGATCTCTAAATATTTCCAAGAACAAACTTCCCACATTACGTTACAACCTCCACAGAGGCACACGACTTCTCTCCTCTCTTTTTGCAGACACACAGCTCTTCTCAAAGCATTGTGGGCTCAGTTGATCCAAAAGTCAGATTAGAGAGCCCAGAGGGACGCCGGGTCACAGTGTGTGGTGGTGAGGAGGAGAAAACCGCTGCGTTATCTCTTTTCTCCAGGCTGTACAAGCCAGCATAATGTAACAACTTGAAAACCCTCACACCATTGTTCACACAATAAGAGGTCTGTATCAGGCCTCTGTGGCAAAAGCCATTCATGTTTCCTCACAATACATTAGCCAGCAGCACATGTAAAGCTGTATAGCAGGAAATCACGGAATGGAAAAGTTTATTTATTAGTATGTTCATTCATGTTTGGATAAAAAGCAATTTTAGAATGATTGTTTAAAGCAAACAAATCTTTTTTTTAGGGCTGACAAAGTTAATGAGATAACGCTTTAATGCAAATTCATTTTAACACTACTGATTTATTTAACGCATTAAAGCGGCAGTAGGTAGTATATTTCTTGGCATCATTGGGCAAAAATTAGAGATAACTAAACTTCTGCACCTCGTCATGGCTCTGTTGTCAGGCTTTAAAAAGCATTCCTATTGGCTGTGCTCCGGCTGGTAGGAGGTGCTTGGTATTTCCTCAACTGATCTCAACATGGCTGTCAGGTCACAAACTTTCTCATTTTACAGCTAAACAGTATGCAACAAGATGTTTCTGAAAAAAATTGAGGAGAGAAATAGGCATTACAGTAACAGAATATTGATTCATATATTTGATCAGCGCTGCCTAGTTTGACTGTTTGACTAGATTGACAGCCGGCGCTCATAGACTGCAGCTGGATGGCAGACTCCAGATCAGATCTGATTGGTTGTTTTCCTCCGGTCTGTGAAATCTTGCAGATGCCATTAGGAACACAGAAGGTCACAGAGGCACATGATTTTTTTTCAGATTACCTGTCTCATGCACTACTGTCAGGATATAGTGACCGTTTTATAAAAATAACTTTTTCTTAATCATATTTGCTCCATTTCTACCCACTGCTGATTTAACTTGCGATTTTTACGTTGTAGCAAGCTCAGTTTTAAAGCTAGAGTGAACTAGCATAGACACTGGCATCATATGAAACTAGAAAAGCCTAAGGAATCCATTGGTACCAACCATGTGATACTAGCTTGTGAAAGAGGCTAAATAACGCTCCAAACTTATGCTACATTTAGGCGAGGAAAAACTGCCATGGCCATTTTCAAAGGGGTCCCTTGACCTCTGACCTCAAGATATGTGAATGAAAATGGGTTCTATGGGTACCTGGGTTCTTAGTCCACCCACTCCCATGTTAATAAGAGTATTAAATACTTGACAAATCTCCCCTTAAACTACATTTTGAACAGATTAAAAAAATGTGTGATTAATATGCGATTAACTATTTTAATCGATTGACAGCCCTACTTTTTTTCACTAGATGTTTGCAGTAGGCTCCTCTGGTTGAGGAGACTATAATGCCTGTGGAGGAAAACTTATGGAAAACCACACACACACACATAAGAACATTTTAATCCACAGCTGCCACACAATAAATGTCATAATAACCATCCATAATTTCAGAAGCCTAGGAAATTGCATGCATGTATGTATGAATGTGTGTGAGAAAGTGTGTGTGGTGTGTTGTAAATTGATCCCTCCTACTCTCGCTGCTGGTTCGTTGTGCAGAGGAGGGGCAATGAGGAGGAGGAGGAGGAGGAAGAGGAGGAGGAGGAGGGAGCTGAAGCAGGAAGGAAGAGGAAGGCAGGCACAGAGAGGGAAAGGGGAGGCAGGCTGTGAATGCTAACAAGCCTCCGTCGTAATCACACAGCTCCGTAGGTATAGGGTTTGATATATAAAAAAGCAGCGTCTTGCAATGGAGAGGAGCTTGGAGCACTATTAGACACCTACTACTACTACTACTACTATGCGCCAGAGCCGCGTCCTCCGCCCTGTGCGCCCGCAGCAGCAGCAGCAGCAGCAGCTCCACCGTCGTCGGTGCGTTTGATCAGTAAAAAAAACCGTCTTTTTCCGCCGCCGAGTGAAATGTATCGCGACTGCTCCGGACGACTCACATTCTGACAATGGAGATTGAAAATATCGTGGCCAACACGGTTCTCCTGAAGGCGAGAGAAGGTAAGAAAAAAAATTACAATGTATTTTTTCTCCTCCACCACCTCAACGACATGACACTGAACCATCCTCAGCTTTCCTCTGTCCTCCTCGGGATTCATGCTTTCTCATCCCTGCGCAGCGCTTTGTCTCCGGGCAAACACCGAACACATATATCCCGTTGAAATCAGCTGTTTTGTCCACTAACACACATCTACCGGGCAGGTTACACCGTGAGGCCCGAGCAGAGCAGAGCAGAGCAGGCTGCAGATGAACAACGCAGGGAGTGTTTGCAGCATCAGATGGGCAGCGTTTGTGCATTTAGAGGCACATTTTTTTTTTCACACAGTGTTTTTTTTGTGTGGATATTCACAATTTAACGATGACATAACGAGATATGTAATGGCATTACACGGTGTTTGAGTGTGGAGCAAAATATATAGCTGCGCAGCTCTGTGCGTCGGTGCTGCCTTCACTTACCTGTCATTGTGTCGGTGTTTAAAGCCCATAATTAGGAATGGAAAGTGGACCGAGTGGTGTTATGTGACGCAGGACTATGTTGCTGCATTGCTTGTGTGGTTGTTTGATAAGGAGCTTACTGGGAGGAAGGAATAAGGTTATTATAGAGGAGTTTTTTAGGCCCACCGTGTGCACCCTCCGGCCGGCGGCCCAGGCTGCTGGAGCCTCCGGGTGTGTGCGCGCTGCTCGGTGGGCCGGTGATCCACGCAGAGAGCGGCTCACCTGGAGGAGGTGGAGGAGAAGAGGCGAGCATCCATCTGTTTGCCAGGAAGATGGCAAAAAAGCAGAGAGGCTATAGTGAGTGGGCGCAGGGTGGGTGTACAACATCAGCTGCCAGAGAGGAAGGTAAAAAAAAAAAGAAAAAAAAAGGTGTTATCACTGCTCAAAGATTTTTCTGGACACCAGTATTTAAGGGTCTTTGACCTCGGAGGATTGATGCGTTTTATTCGGTAGCAGAGTCTCTCTCTCAGTGCGGCTACATGGCTCTCGGGGTGTTGTTGCGTACATGCAGAGGCCTTCTTCTCTGCTTATGGTTTGCATTATATTCGGACTGCGTTTTCAGTTCAAGACTAAAACGCCAACACTGCTGTGAAATGGATTATTCACAGCAGCAGTGAATCCATTTCATAGCAGCAGCTGCTCCTTATTGAGGCACTAGGCTTTTCTTTACCTGCCGTCAAATGGTGCTTAGTGTTGATTCATGTCTGTTGTACACCAGTGGTTCCCAACCTTTTTCCACTTAAAAGGACCCCTTTTCTATCATTTAGTGAATTAACGACCCCTGACTAAGTGACATATTTTATGGATATTTCACATTCAATGCATAACAATAACAGTACAGGACATAAACTGTATCATTGAAGCAGCAGTGGGTAGAAATGGAGCAAATATGATTTAAAAAAAGTTATTTTTATAAAACATATCCCGTCAGTAGTGCATCAGATAGGTAATCTGAAAAAAATCATGTTCCTCTGTGTCCTCCGGTGCTCCTAATGGCATCTGCAAGATTTCACAGACCGGAGGAAAACAACCAATCAGAGCCGAGCTGGAGCCTTGCCGTCTCTGAGCAGCTGTTAATCACTCACAAACTCTGATCAAATATGAATCAATATTGTGTTACTGTAATGCTTATTTCTTGCATAAAATGTTTTCAGAAACATTGTGTAGTGTACTGTTTAGCTGTAAAATGAGAAAGTTGAGATCAGTTGAGGAATACCAAGCACTGCCCACAAGCTGGAGCTAACTTTCTCATTTTACAGCTAATCAGTACACTACAAGATGTTTCTGAAAATATTTGAGGTGAGAAATAGCCATTACAGTAACAGAATATGAATTAATATTTGATCAGCGCTGCCTAGTTTGACCGTTTCGATCGGAGTTCGCAAGTGACTTACAGCTGCCTCCGTTGAATTCACGGCCAATAGGAACGCTCTCTCTCTGAAATGACCTGTGATTGTCTCTCGTCATTTTTTTAAAGCCTGAAAACGGAGCCACGAGGAGCTGCAGAAGTCTAGTTTTCTCTCAGAACACTTGAATTACAATATGCTGAAAGGTTATTATGGATTTTTTGCCCAATGATGCCAAAAACATTATGCATACTGAAGCTTTAACCTAAATAATGAACGCAAAAACTGCAGGAAGTTTGTATAAAATAAGCCATTTGGATGAATTTTGAGCAGATTATTTGAATATTGCATCAGAGATGAGTTTTCCTGTTGTTTTTAGGAACTTTTAATACAATTCTCTGTTTGTAATATGTATTTTTGGGGATTTTTAATAATCATACATATTTAATAGGCTTCTTTTTTGACAAATACAGGGTTTTCTTCTCCCCGACGTTTGGTCATTGTTCTATCAGCTCGTCATTGTTCTATCAGCTCTTTGGTTGTTTTAACTTTTCTAATGCAGGATGAGGCTGCTTGGCAGAGAGGAAACGCTCCGTGAATACAGGTTGTGTTCAGGTTTTCAATGTGCCCTGACCATGTTTATATCTTAAATAATAATCCAAATTTGTATTATAATGTATTTTTTTTTAAAACATAATTTTTTGGGGGGTTTTGTCTTTATTTGACAGTGAAAGTGATAGTCAGGAAACAGGGAGAGAGAGGGGACGACATGCAGCAAAGGGCCGTGGATCGGATTTGAAACCTGGCTGCTGTGATAAGAACTCAGTCTTGGTACATGGGGCGTCCGCTCTGCCAGGTGAGCTACTGGGGCGCCCCTTAATTTAGTTTTCTTCACAGAAATGAATGAAATACTGAGATATGCCAACTGTATATATTTTAAAAAAAAAGTTGTCTTACACCACTTAAAATCAAGAAGGCTTGGCGACTCCCTAGTGGGGGTCAGTACTCCCAGGTTGGGAACCACTGTTGTACACTGATCAGATCTACAGGCTCCCAAAGGCCCTCAATGCTGAGTATATGAACCATGCAGAGAGTAGAAATACCTGGTATGTCTCCATATGTGGCCCAAGTTCACCGTCATTTATTTGGCTTCAATGGTAAGATTTGTCCCACACTAAAAGATTTTTCAAATCTTAATAAATGTGAGAGAGCCCACACATGACGATATGTTATGGTGAATTTAACAGTTTTGTTCCTATAGTGTGTGGAGAGCAACGATTTGGCCAAAACAACACACCACACTAACAGATTCCGCTCATGAACAACAAGCGTCCCAAATAAAAAAACGGAAATCTCGCAAAAATCTCTTGAGATCAAACGTGACTTTTGTGTAAACAAACATGGCGGACGACGGGCAGGAAGAATTAGAATGTGTTCCAATCCACGTATTTTCAGAAGTACACTTCAATGTAGTGCACTTTGTGCACTCTGTACTCACTTGAGTAGTGCGTAAATTTCAGCGGGGTAGGGTCGTCTCAAATCGCATACTCTGCGGCGCACTGACCGTAAATGACGATCGCAACATTTGACCGCGGCTCGCTACCCACCAAAATATCTTCTGAAAAAACATGAAAGCAGAGTGAAAATTACGTTTCCAACGTCATCGCCTACGATGTGTCCTCCTGTTGGCTGAAAATGCACTGGTATGTTTACGTATTGTATTATTCTGTTATCTACGTATGTTTGAATAGTGGTCGTGGCTCCGCCCCTTCCGCTACGTAGCCAAGATGGCGACAGTTGAGTGTGGAAAGTGTCCAGCGTTCCACACTCAACGATCTGACCGTTTTGAGTACAACATCCGGGTACTTTGAGTGCACTGCATTTTGCCGTACTTCCCAGTGTGAACGCACTTATGCACTCAAAGTAGTAAGTGTAAGTACGGAAGTACACGGATTGGAACACACTTTTAGTGATGTTAGTTTTTGCCCTTTTTTGTACTGAAAATGGATGGATGGATGGCGACACGTTAAATAAACACTTGCGTTGTTGCCACAAATCAACAACTTAGTCCTCCATTTCTGAGGTCCATCTTACTACTACTTTATGCTTCGCATTTTGCATTAGCTCGTGCATTAGCTGCAACCGCACCTTGGTTTTCAATTGGCTATCGTTCTTTCCCATGTGACTGCTTCATTGGCTGTCCAAGGGGTTCCCCACACACAACAGGATATCCGATTGTAAATATCGAACATGTTTAATATTTACGATTTGAAATTGGTGTGGCCAGGAAGGACTTAACACAGGAATATCTGGCACGATAATCTTTATATTAGGTCTCTGCTGATGATTGGCGGGAGGGAGGAATCGGGCCCAAAATCGGCTTGATTCTCAGGTTAATCAGGTGGTCATTAGACAAGACATTTATTGTGATTTTCAATAAGTCGTTTATCAAGGTAAAACAGCTATCTGTTCTCATTGCTTGTGATGTAAACTTGACATTATTATTTCTTAGAAAATATAATAGATTTATCAATAAATAAAACCGTCAGTACTTGCAGTCTTAATAAGGATTTTAGATACAGCTGGTATAGCAGGGACACTCCTCCACCACATCAAACATGTTGAGTATACAGTCAGTGTTGTTTTTTATATTTCTCCCTGCCATACAATTCACTGTGTTAATTAGCACTCAGATTAAATCCGCTAATGGCTCCCAATTTATCCCTTTAAGGTGCACAGGAGACTAATTTGATTTTAATTAGGCTTTGCAGAGGTGTGTGCGTGTGTGTGTGTGTGTGTGTGTGTGTGCAGCTGTCAAAGTGTTTCAGTATGTCACAGTCAGTGACAGTTGTCACGAGCCGTGGTGCGAACCCCACCTTTTAAACACACAGATCCGGACAGAAAACAACTTTTGTGGGTCAGAGGTCAGCTGCCTTTTGATTCTCCTCGATCACCTTTGGTACTACACGGCATCAAGGCCTCAGCAAGCAGCAGAGGCGTGCAGGGAGGCTGTCTACCAGCTGCATGAGCTAGGTCCAAGCCACTGAGTCAGCAAGAGTTTGCCCTGTTGATGTGTCCTTGAGCAAGCCTTTTAAAGCAGTTGTTCTGTAACTCTCTGACCTCGTTGTGGAGAAGGGAAATACAAACAGTTTCCCAGTGTACTAATAAGTATGCACTGTGCATAAACAAGTTTTGTATGTGTTTGCTGATAAGCAGCATTCTCCATCCCAGAATCAACTCTTGATTTAATAAGGTAACCTTTGAGTCTCGCCACAAGATGCTCCTCACTTTTGACTTTTTCTCGTCAACTTTCACACACCTGTTGATGTGAAACTGGGTGGCCAGAGTGAGAAGTGTTCTGACAGGGTGTGTCCAGTCTGCCACAGTTGAAATGACAAGACAAAGGGAAGTGGTTTGGTGTTGTAGAGATGACACTAATCCCCACCCCTTCCTTTGTGAAATTTATACATACATTTGGTACAGTGAGTAAAGGAAATCAAACACATTTGACAGTATTTTGATTATTCTTGTTTCGCCTTAGGGCTGCTCAGGCTGCAAGAGGTGACAGATGCATGTGGTGACAGTCTAGAGGAAGTTATTGCTTTTAATAGCATACGTAGAAAGTTTTGGAAATAGTGTTTGTGAGAATACCAAGAGAATAACCATTGGCATGGATGCAGCCCACAGTGTATGTGGATTGTAAAACCTCAGCCAAGCATTAGAGAGAGTTCTTTTCAACACAACAGTATGTTTCCACATAGTCTCATACGGTATAACATTAGAAGTATCTCCTCAATAATTCGATTGACAGTCTAGACCCTTTTCATATTTTTGAGTAGTATATATTTAGCTATAAATTGTAGAATCCGACCGATACATTGGAGGGCCTGTTTTGGCACAATATTGTTTTATCACGGACATCTATTGGCCGATATATTCACAGAAAACTTGTAGTACATAATGCAGTTAAAAGCACTTGAGATAATTTAGAAACAGTGTTATCATACTTTGTCCCGCAGACTCCACACTGTTTACTATACTTTGCAGCACCTGAGTTGGCAGAGCACCCTATCATAGCGGAGCAGATGGCGGTGTGAAGTCTGTCGAGAAAAATTATGTTTACTCTTCAGCTGTAAAATATCCTGCCTCCATTACATTTATTTGTCAGAGCTCTTTAACAACCAAATTGGAGGGCCCTTTTGATCAATCTCACATAAAAAAGATGGTTTATATAAAGCGGGCAACGATCGTTGATACAAACCAATTCTTGTAGCTGAACATGTAGTTGTATCTCAGTAAGGAAGCAAACGGTGCTGAATAACCACTGGAGCATTTGTATCAGACATATTTTCCCTCTTTCAGACCTGAAAAGTGAACGGAGGCTAACCCCAATCTCAACCGTGATGCTGTAACAATCAAAACATTGCTGACATTGTAAATGTCTTTAAGATACAAGTTGCCCAGTGCATGATGGGATTGTTGCGGCGAGTTGGAGAGGGTCTGTATTTGCATAAAGTTGAAACATCTCAAGTTCATGCAAATGAGCCAATCCAGCTCACCAAAATTGGACCAAGCTGTCAAGCTAAGCGATTTAGTTCTAAAATGAAACGAAAAGGCTATTTTCTGGCTTAAAATGTTTTCAAAAGTAGATTTTAGTGGATTGTTTAGATGGAATAACAGAAAGATTACAAAAAGGTCGCCATGTTGATTCCTGTTTGAAACGGCAAGCAGAAAACCAGCGACCAATCAGGTGCTTTCCACGATATGGTACATCACTGCTTGGAGTGGAGCAGCGCGTCCCCTAGTGTCCTCACCAGATCTGGTTGACATGTACCACTGGATTTAACATTATAGACATGACCACTGACTATTTGTGTAACAATTTAGCCACAAATTCACAGACTGACCACACACGGTCCAGCCATATCATCATGTCTTGTTTTTCCTCTGATCGGGCTTGACAGATGACAACTATGTTATATAAAGTGATACTAAATTAAAAAAACTTCAAAATGTAACATGACATTGGGGCTTCCGCACAACATGTCTGTTTTCTATGATCTGCTGAAAGATGATGTCTTAACTATGTTCTTTGTCGTATAGGCGAGAGGAGGGTCATGGGTATTGTAGTATTTTAGGGGGACTTTTTAAATTGGACAAAGTCAGGCCAGTTGCTGACCCTTACTATTGATAGCTAAATTAACAAAATGTGTGGTTTGTTGACACTGTTTTTTTTTGTTTTGTTTTTCCTTCAGTTAGAGAGTTACTACATTTCCCATTTCCCAATGTTTACTTCTTGCATTCAGCTGTGAGTTATAAATATAGTTGGTGGGTTCATGGTTGGAGCACACCAAAGAGCTCTTCTGGTTGAGCAAAGTTAGTAGCGCACCCCTTAGTCAAAACGCAATGTGTTGGATGGATGTCTGCAATGCATTCTGGTCTATTGAGGGTTGTCATTTAAAGAACCTGGTTTCTGCTCAAAGTTTGTAAAATGGAAAACCTGAGGTGCTGATGACTTCTTATGTTTCCTCAGCTTAAAAAACTATGCAGTTGAGCTTTAATAAAGCTGCACTGGTGATGCATTGATGTGACTCTATGTTCTCTATATCTAGGAATAAGGTACATGCACTTGGTAAGGGTTAATGTATCAGTGAGCCGGTCATTATTGGGAAATGAAGCCTGACAGGGGCGGAGGGGTCCTGAATCATCATTTGGCTTGCTGTACATGATCACACTTATTACACAGATACTAACAATAATTTGACACAAAGTAATGATTTCATTGACTTAAAAATGATTTTATTGTTTCCACTAAAAAAATAGTCCTCTCGCTGTGCAAGGAGATCAGAACTGCATCAATAGCAGCGGTCTGCTATAAAGAAATAACCGACCGTAGAACGGCATAATTGACCAATCAGAATGGAGTATTCAACAAAGCCTTATAATAAGTACACCACTGCTACAAGTGTTGTAGGATGAAATCCAAAAAATGCAATTTTGAGTTGATAAAAATGGGCAGTGAAATAAACTGGTTAATTTTATGGCCGTCCCCGCCGTTGGTCTGAGTTCCAAAGATTCAAGCTTCGGTGGAGAAACTTGTCTGTGCTAAGAAGAAAAGAAAATATCCAAAGGGCACAGAGGAACAGGATTAAGTTGTGTAACTGAGTGCTATTACTCTTTAATACAAACTTGGGACGCGAACATATGGTCACCACATATTACATATTACATTCCCACGCATATTCTCAGATTCAAATGTAACGAGTGACTGGACATAAAGGGCATTTCACCCCTCTTCCTGAAATCAAATTTCAACAGATCTCTTTCTGCTGTGTTTCTTTCATCATTCCTACTGTCTTCATAAAAAGGAAGGAATGTGGACAGTCCAGTGCTCACATTCCAGTAGAAACTAATCCTGCTTATGTAAGTAATTTCCACCCTACAACCTGGAAGCTTTGATTTAGATTTTTAGCAGAGAACATTACAGATATAGGAGGATACACTGTCAATGTCTCTAACCTATCTCTGCTCTTTGCCCCCTCTGCCCTACCCTTCAAATTGTAGGCTAGCAGGTCCTCTCCCACCACTTGTGAGGGTTTCACTGTGACGTCGGCCAGCGTAGCTTTATTAGTTTTGTGGTCATAGCTGGGCTAACACTTGTTGTCATCACTCTGGGGTGTTTCCTCCAGCTGAGGCTCATAAAACACATTGCTTTGTGACTGTCCCTTGATGTGGGACTCATTTTACAGTTATTACACCCACAAATGGGCTGTGCGGAGAATGAGACGCAGTGTGTTGCGTACGCAGCGGCTATGCTGCATGGCACTAGCGGCGGCGCTTAGCTGGGTGGCTACTGGGATGTTCATTAGCGCAGTTTCTTGGCAAGCCGACTGAGCATGAAGAGGCACTTTTTGAGGCACTTTGTGAACATCATAGGGACGTTGTTCCAGCTGCCTTATTAAATGTTAAATAACCGTTCTCCCTATGAGATCCCAGCTGTCAGCCTCAGTTTAACAATGTGTACGGCTGAGTGTATTTACAAGTTCTTATGGTTCAAATAAAGATTTAGTTTCTCTAAAAAGAGTTTTTAGAGGTCTGGCAGAGTCCAAGTCTAGTAGCAAGTGTATTAAATAACAAATGTCCTTCGTGCTTTATCAGTTTGCCTTTTTGAAACGTTCACAGAGTCACAGTTTTGGCGTCTGCCCTTGGTTAAATTCACTGTCAGTCCTGCCTTCAAAATATGACTTGAAAGTGTTGTCTTATCAAAGATAATCTTCAAGGTGTAATATGTGCTGTGTGTTCCACACCCAAGGGCTCAGAGGCTGCTGTCTGTGTGTTCCTGCTCTTTCAGCGTGGCCGTGAAATTAACCAGCGGGCCCTTCATCTGACAGACGGCCGTAGATAACCTATAGATGATTAACCTTTCAGTCTGTCCTCTCGCTCGCTCGGAGCTCTGCGCGTCTTGCTCAAGTTTAGTCTCCCCGTGTTCCCTCGCCGTCCTTCCCCCCCGCGCCCCCTTCTCCCTCAAGACACTGTGAAAACAAGGGTCAGTTTTCAAGCGCGTCTCGGCTTGATTTAATGGAATATCTTGAACGCGGAGGGATGGGGGCAGAGGAAGGAAAAGGTCTTGCAAAACACCACAGCACGCCGCTGGAATGAGCAAGAGCGCATGTTTATGTGCAGCGTGTGTGTGTGTGCGTGTGTGTGTTTTCCGCCTCATGTGAAAAACTGCATGTCATACCTCGTGTGAGATCCACCCGCTGCCTGGCTCGTTCTGTTGTCATGCCCTGGAATTTACTCTGATGTTCACATTTTGCACGTGACCCCACGTCTTCTCGCAGGGCCACACGGAGAGAAAGAGGAACATAAAGAATTAACGAAGGCATAACAAGCGAAGGAAACTGTTTATATGGGGGGAGGGGAGCAAGAAGCTGGAGTCAGAGAGAGGAGGAAAAAAGGGGAAGGGGGCATGTGAGTGAGAGAGAGAGAGAGAGAGAGAGAGAGGGGTGAGGATTACAGGAGGGTAGCGCTGCCTGATACTCACATGTTTCTCTTTTCCTCTCCCTCTCTCAGCTGATGTGTGTCTTTCAGTGCGAGTATACAGACGGATTACCTTATGCAAACACTGGGCCTTTGCTTTGAATAGGCAACACAGATACTAGCAGCTAATGTTTTCCTTATCAGGGGCTACTCCAGCCAATCGCACACTGTATGGGAGAGAGCGAACGGGAAAGCCACAGGCCATTCATTTATCATAGCCAGGCTCCATTGTGCCCATGTGCGTGTGCATGCTCATATTACAATGGGCCTAAACTATGCGTGACCCTCTCTCATTTCCTACCATTTAAGTCATGTTTTTCGGGAGCCGTCCGATTCCAAACCTCCAGCGATGCGGCTGCTGCTGCAGGGTGGGGGTCAGATCTGAATGGGTATGGGCTGGTACTAAATATTCAGGGTATGATTGCACTGGCCAAAAATATCTTGGTAAACAGTGTTATCAGTGTTTTTAAAGTTAGAAAAATGCCGTCGGTGCCAAAATGTAGTGGAGTTACCTAACAGCATGTTTGGCTTTTTACCTTTCATTTGCTTTTCTTTTCATTTCATGCTCAGTGGAATTTTTTAACCCTCTGAGACCCACAATCCACCTGTTTTTGTCTTTTTATAGGGGGGTATAGCAGTATATCTAACATAGAAGTGGTGTACATCATCTGAAAGCTGGGAACCTGAAGATTAATTTGAGGTGCAGCTCAGCACTGTGTGTCAAGATCAGAAATAAACATGTATTCATTTAAATGAATTGTAAAAGTAATAAGGGTTTAGAACATTGTGATGGAAGTAAATGATGGTCATCCCCATGCTCTATTATAACTGATAAGTTGTTGCAGCAATTTTTTTGGTTGATACCATTTGTTACACAGATTTGGTGCTAAATTTAAGTCGAGAATTGATTAAAAATTAACAATAATCCCTCCAAAATTCCACATTAAGACACCAAGATCTTGAGGAACACCATAGAAAAAGCCATGTTGTGATGTGGTATCCAAAAATGTTGACATTTTGAGATTTCTGCAAGAATTTTCCATACATCCTCTGAATGCTCTAGGTCTGTAGTTTGTGGCTGTAAAGTTTCATGAGGCTGTGATTATCCTAGAGGTCACCACAGGTCATTTTATACAGTGAGGTCAAATGTAAAAAATGGTCTCACTATAATTAAATGGCTACTATGGGGACTAACATCATCACACATAAATACAGTTGAGCTCATTGGATCCATAAGAGTCCTAGTTTTACAGTGATAGCCAATTTATGTAATTCCAAGACTGTTTAAGGATCCCAGTATGCAGTTATATTCAAATACACCATTTTATAATAGGTGAAAATCATACATTTATACTGCATTCTAAAAACTACATGATTTTTGTCCCAAACTGCTTATCTCAGGGGGTTAAGTGCGCACTGACCCTGATCTTTAACCTCTATCCAAGGCAGGGATCAAGGAATTAAATCTTCTTGCTCTCATTATAAGTCACTGTGTGCGAGTGTGTTGCCGAAACTGCCCGGAAGCGGATCGTGTGAAGACGTAAATACTGGCTGCTTGCTGCCGCGGTCGGTCTGTCACTGTCACAGACGAGCTGGGTTTTCTGGCCTTGTGGCTGTTATTCTGAGCGTTAGCATGTGACATGTGTTCATCAGATGGGCGAGCAGCTTCTCCCATATGGCGATGCAAAATAAAGACGGGTTGTGAAGACAGCAGCGCCGCACGGCTCTGTGTTCACGGTAACATCTGAGAAAGCTGGGAATCACAGCACAAGAAGTTGCCAGTGACGTTGTTTCCAAGTGTTTTTTATTTTTATGTCATCACAGCCATCGCTTTAATTTTCACAGATTGACTCTGATTAGAGGCGCAAATAGTCGCTTCATATATTCATATATGTGCCACATAATAACATTGTGTTTTTCCAGTAGATACAGAGGAGATTTTATTGTAATAATAATTTAGGGATGTAAATAATGGTTATTTTCTTGAAGCATCGGTTAATTGTTTGGTCCTTAAAATGTCAGCAAATTGTGAAAAATGTCCATCTCAAGTTCCCAGAACTCATAGTGGCTTTTAACATGTTTTGTTTTGTCTGGCCAATAGTCCAAAACCCAAAGATATTCAGTTTATCATCATACAGATATTTATTTATAGACAAAATCTGTTTGACCTAGAGCCGGGCCGATATTGGCGATACTCAACACTGTTTCTATTACCTCAAACCTGTATTTTGGATTTCTGTCTTTCATATATTCTTGTGACTTATCAGCCAATATGTATGCTGATACGATATATCTTTAATGAGCTAAAGCTGCCTTCACATGAGAAGAGATTTGCTCCTCCCTCAACGCGAGGAAGGGCGCAGAGACTTGCAGAGGCAACAGGTAAAATATCGGCCCAAAAAGAACGCAAGGAACGCCGTTCACTGTTTCAAGGCAACAACAGCAGTTGCAGCTGTTCTCATTGGTTGCATTTGAAAGGTCAGCAGCAACGAGGTCAAAGAGACGAAACTACGGTCGCTGCCGCCATTTTGGAAAACGCTTATCATGTTATTATATTATATAATTTTGTTTAATTTTTTTACGGCACTTTTTAGGCGGATGTTTTACTGACGTCCGGTCGTTGCTTTCAGTCCAAAATAGTGGAAGCATAGTTTTGCTGCTGGGCGGCGACATTGCAGTGGAACGAGCAAATGACTTGTCCCTTGACCTCTGACCTCAAGACATGTGAATGAAAATGGGTTCTATGGGTACCCACAAGTCTCCCCTTTACAGACATGCCCATTTTATGATAATCACATGCAGTTTGGGGCAAGTCATAGTCAAGTCAGCACACTGACACACTGACAGCTGTTGATACCTGTTGGGCTGCAGTTTGCCATGTTATGATTTGAGCATATTTTTAATGCTAAATGCAGTACCTGTGAGGGTTTCTGGACAATATCTGTCATTGTTTTGTGTTGTTTATTGATTTCCAATAATAAATATGTACATACATTTGCATAAAGCAGCATATTTGCCCACTCCCATGTTGATAAGAGTATTAAATACTTGACAAATTTCCCTTTTAAGGTACATTTTGAACGGATAAAAAATGTGCGATTAATTTGTGACTAATCTCGATATAATATTTGAATCGATTGACAGCCGTAATATAAAGTAGTTAAAATCAGTAATCTCACTAATTATAATCCAGGGATATAATATATATGATTCTGAAATGTATCTGTGTAATGAGTACTTTTTACTTTTGGCAATTTAAGTATATTTTAATGCAAATACTTTTGTACTTTTACATAAGGAAGATTTTGAATGCAGGACTTTTACTTGTAATAAAGTATTTTTACACTGTAGTATTGTTACTTTTACTCGAGTCAAAGATCTTCTTCCACCACTGGCCAGCGCAGAGCAATTTTAACGCTGCAGTTGTGTAAACGGCTTGATACTGGTCGACACATCTGTTGGCTGATTCCTCGGTCTAGATCTCGTTTAACCTGTTTCTCTAATATAAATTCTGTTCAGGCATGTGGACGGTTGAGTCATGAACCCATCGGTCACACAGGAATTTCTTCTGTAAGTTTTATTTAATTTTTTCACTTGAACTTTTGGATGTGAAATAAGTTGTGAACTCCACATGAACTGGCTTTAAAAAAAAAAGAAGAAAATCTTAAGTGTGAATTTGTGAAAGCTGCAGGAACTCTGAATTGGTGGGGTGGGAGGGGACTCTCCCTGAGATGATACTTCCACAGTCTACTGTATGACCTCCAGGCTGGCTCCTTCTCCACTTGAGATGAAAGAGAGAGGAAAGGGAGGACAGGGAGAGGAGCATATTTGGGATGGCATTGGAGTGCATTTGACCTGCACACGCATTAAGAGCATGTGGAAACAGCCACTGATCATTGGGGAGGAGAGAAAGCCAAGACGGAGACAGAAGAGACCCATGAATGTAACATTCATTAATGCACTCATAGCTCACTCCAGACAGACAGACATACAAACAGAAGCTGCATGAAAATACTCTCGGTCTACTCCCTCTCTCTCGTTCTCCCTCTTTGTATATTTTCTTTGTTTCCCAGACTCCCGTGTTTTGAATTCATCTAACCGGTCAGAATTAAAGAATGGAGGAAACACACCGAAATTCAGTAAAAGTAAACAATATTGGTGTATCCGTTCTTACTGTAAAATGTGATGCAAGTGAGATAAAAGTGATGAATAGTAGGGGTGGGGAAAAAATCTATTTATTGTTGTAGTCTGAGTAACGTGACATCATATCCATTCCGTATCTGTCAACCAAAACAAACCGCAGCCGGCTGCATTGAGCCAAAACGAGAAAGTAGAAAACAGCGGAGGATCAGCGTGGATTCGACCTGAACCCTCATATTTTAAATCCAAAGTGGTAAACACTACACATTCAGTAAAGTATGGAAACACTTTGGGTTTCACACATTGCTGGAAAAGCAGAGCTAGACATCATGGCTAAAGCTGCATGCTAACTCTGTCATGGACAGGAAACGTTATCGTATTGCGATAACGTGTGATCAAGCCAGCCGTCACTCGCATCTCCGTTGTAAAATCGTCTGATGCTACAACTGTAGCGCATCCATATACTGGCATTTATGTTAAATTCACTCAAACGGCCCCGATGGAGCTGATCATGGAGAACGGAGCTGACGGGTGAGCTAGCGAAGTTAGCGGAAGTATATACGTGTGATTACGTCTGGTTTTCAAAATAAGGTGTTAACAAAGTAAACTGTATATACAAAATACATACATCGAAGTAAGACTATTGGATTACCTGCCTTATAAAAAAATATAAAAAAAAATACCACTAATTTGTGAGGGAAATGTCTTTATTCTTAAATTTTTGGGTTGCTGGAAAATATTTAATAAATGTCTGACAATTACTGATATATTTGACTTCAGGACATCTCTGACTACATACATGCTGAAAATCAAACATTTTTACTGTATTCATTTGGATATTTTCCAAAGTAAAAGTCCATAGAAGTGGATGATTCAACTTTTTGAAAGTTTAAAGTTAACTAAAATCACAATAAATCGTAATATCGAATCGCAATACTTGTAGAATTGCAATACTTAAAAATTGCAATACATATTGAATTTGCGCCTAAGTATCGTCATAGTATCGAATCAGGAGATAGGTGCATTGTCCCAGCCCTAATGGATTGTGATTGCACATGGACTTTCAGAAATGCTGTTACATGGTGATAAAGCATAAATGCTTTGCATTGATGCCACTTGACAGTTTGTCCCCTTTGCGAAATAATGCACTGTTGGATTGTACCAACAAGGAAGAAGAGGACTTTGCTAACCTTTCGCTGTTTTAAACAATCCAAGTGTAATATCGGGTCATCCATTCATCTGTGGCCAAAGCTATCAAGAAGTTCACGGCATCTTTCTTTTTTAGTGGCATTTTGTTTTTGTTGGATAGTTGACCGCAGAGTGCGACAGGAAACATGGGGAAATAGAGAGATGGGGATGATGTGAGGCCAGTCGTTGGTAATTCCTGTTACACGCCTTGGACTGCTGTGTGACCAGGATGACCCCGCCGTCTATAAATCTTTTAAGGAAAGGAATGTGCGTCCTCGTCATCAAGCGGCGCGTCTCCTGATTCTATCATCAGTCTTTCTCAACATGTTCCAACTTTTGAATCTGTCGCACATGCGCAGACCTGTCCTGCCTGAGATGCTGCGCGATGATCTCAGCGCTGGCTGTAGCTCGGCCATGAATGAGCGAAACTGCTCTGAGGTCGGTGTTTATGGAGGGCCCCGCTCTCTCGGAGGGGAGAACCAAAGTTAAATAAATACTTGCTCCATCCTGTCTGCATTAAGGGCCTGCACACATGGCTTTGACGTCAGAGTGACATTAAACAGGGTGGGGTGGCCCAGCCAGCTCCGACAGGCACGTGCACACGCACAAACACACACGCACACACACTCTCGCTTCCATAGCTTGCTATTAAAATCCCTGTCTTTCTTTTCTTGTCAGAATCTTTGTTCATTTTTCCCTCAATTGTTCTCTCTTTCCTTCTCTCTTTTTCCCCATCTGACCCCAAGTTTAGGTGACATTTCTCACCCTCATATCTTTTGTACAGTACAACAGCATTGCCACTTTCAACCTTTACTGGCACTACATGTCTCAACACTTAACATCGGCTCATGACAGGGAAGAAGTCAATCTCTGACAGCTTGTTACTTTTTGTTGAGCTGGTTTGACTGTAATCATCAATCATTCTGTGTTTTTGGCACAAACGTGTGTGTGCAAAGGTTTTCTCCTACAATACAACCAGCCAGATGCAACTGGCTATCATCACAGTTTGTAATCCAACATTTAACTCCCAACATTTATCTTTGCTGTGCTCCCTTTTTTAAAAATTTAGTGTCCTTGTCCTGCGACGAAGAGAGTGTCATTTTGTGCATGTACTTATACGTCTATATCTGTATGTGTGTGTGTGGGTGTGTGTGTGGGTGAGGGGGTGTCTATGCCCTGCAGCCCCGCAACTGGTCTTTCAACATGCCTGTCAACATGTACAACCTGAGACCAGTGGGATTTTATAAGCTTCGTTAACAAAACATCGAGTAGCTGCTCATAACACTCCTGTCAAGCCATTCAAGGCGTGACACGGGTCACTTTTTTTGGATGTGTATGCTACCACTGCTTGTCCAAATAAATTACGGCAGCTCGTAGTGCTGATATCTGGCGTGTTCGTGTGTTTGTGGTTGTTAGTGTTCACTGTGAACATAGGACCTGACACAAAAGTACGGTTGGTTTAAAGTAGGGCTGTCAAAGTTGTTGGCAAATTCGTTTTAACGGCGCTAATTTCTTTAATGCATTAACACAACTTGCAATTTTCGTTATGCTAATTGCAGTACCTGCAGTAGAAGAGGGATGGGGATGTTTTTGTAGAGGTGAGAGCATGCACACTGTACATACGGTATGCTCCTTTGTGTTGGGAAGGTGTTGTTTTGCAGGTGTTTGACCACAGTGACCCCCTGTATGTATTTGTGTTGAAGCTGTCACATGTCACTGCCGGACCAGCTGGTGTCTGGTGAACTTCAGGGCAGAGGATTTCCCTCTCTGTTATCCTCTCACCATCACAGTGTACACGGTTCACTCGAGCTCGGGCTAGTTTGTGTACTCAGTGTTTTAAAACATGGAATTGAAGTGATGAGTAAAAAACAGCAATGTGTGCCCAAAGATAGGGTTTAAATCCGCTGACTCTTAATCGGACTCCCTCACTAATTTTCTTAAAAAGAAATCAAAACCACAGTAGACTGCCTGTTTAGTTTTTTTTATATGATTATATGATAGAAACCCAGACAGAAGAGATGCTTTGTTTTATTTTTAAAATGGGAAATGTGTCCTAAGTTGCAGAGTTTTGAGGACGGTCAAACACCAAAAGTTGACTTTGAATGATTTGTAGTCTTTAACTCCATTCAAATTCAAATAAGCTTCATTGTTATGAATGTGGATGTTACATTATTGTCGAAGCTAAATTAGATCGAAAGATCAGTTACTTATTCTTTGATTTGATACTCTGTAATTTAAATCATAGTTTTGCCAACTTTATACTGTATTTAATTTATGTAATTTTTTTGCACAGCTGATTTACTTAGCACAATATACATTCACGTAAATTCATATTTGGTCTGAAAAGTTGAGTTAATGTAGTTAATGTGAAACTACCAAATTATATATACCAATTAGTATAATATATACATTTTTTTAAATTAATTTTTGATTGAAAATAAACTCAAGTTCCAGTCTAACATTACCAGAGCCTAAATTGATGTCTTAAAACCTAATTTCATCTGACCACGAGTAAAAAAAAACACCAAAGTAAGCAAATTCTCATAATTGAGAAGTTATAACCAGTAAGTTTGTTGTGTTTTTACCAGAAAAATGATGATAATCCGTTTCGCTCATGGATGCACTTAAACACGCATGCACGTAGATATGCTTTCCTCTTGTCTCTTTAAAGGTCCGCTACTTATGTGTGAAGCTGCTAGTTTACAAAACAAAGCAACATCTCATCAGAATACTCGGCTGACTTAATCTTCAATACTCTGTTCTCAAAGAGTAAATACCTCAGTCCACCACACACACACACACACACACACACACACACACACACACATCCCTGCTGGTGTTGGAATGAGCATTTGAGTAAAATATATGGAGTGACCCCGGTCCTTTTGAAGAGCCCTGTTGTGCCTGGAGGTCAATGACCCCTCACATCAGGGTCATCTTGTCTGCCGAGCGGACTCTCCAACGCCACTGTTGGTGTGCATGAGACAACCGATAATGTTAAAGTTATGTTTGGCTAATGTTTTCTCCGGGGAAAGAGCCCACTTTGTGTGTGTGTGTGAGACAAGATGTGTGTATGCCCAATGATCTTTAAAGCTGTCAACATTCTTCACCTCATGCTCTGTCATGATGCATAGAGGCGTCTGGTGAGACGAACCAGCTGTCCCTGCCTCTGGTCGCTGCAAGGTCAACATGCTTGTGTGCTTGTATGTGTGTGTGTGTGCTCACACACACACACACACACGCACACACGCACACACACATCCACAGCAAGGCCCCAGGAAGAGCGCCAGGCTTTGAAAGCAAATTTTACAGTGGCCAAATTGTGGAATTACAACTTCCGAAGTTCTGTGTCCGTCACGTGACGCCATAGAGTGCTCCAGGGATGATGTATTTTTGTAGGCCAACGAGGAAGTTAGCATCGCCCTGGTTCCCTCGACAAAAAGCCAATGGGATTTTTCCATTGGCTTTTGGATTATTGCAGAAAATAAGATCAGTGACAAATGTTTATGATACTTACATGTTTTGTTCAGCAAGATAATCTTCACAAATAAACACCACTTTTATGATTTTTGAAGTGTGAATGCAATCGGCAGAAGTAAAAAGCTAACGTAAAGGAGGACGAGTCAGTGTGATGACGTTTAGTAGTCTCATTTAGCCACTTGTTAGCAACCACCTTTTTGAAGACACATAAAAGCTTCAACATTTACGAGTAGAGTATTTAATGATGTGTTTTATGTCGTAGAACAAAACTTTAAAATCTCTTGAGCTTGTGTTAACCGCAGACCTTATTTCAGGCATCTAGCTAAAACGTTTCAATAAAACCCATTGACTTCCAGACGAGGGAACTGGAAGTGCTAAAATACAAACTCTTTCCTGGGTTTTGGGACTCATTCCTGTAGTTCTCTATTGGGCCCAAAAAGTCTTTTCCCTATGGACTTACATTGGGAAAGAGACGTCTGTAACTCAATGCATAATTTTTTTGATTCACTTGAAGCTCCTAAAAGTTGTAAAATGCACTAATAGCCAAATTCATACTTATTTTCCTTCCTTCCTCTGTTCATGTGAATGAGCCCCAGACCGTGGCTGGGCCAAGAGCTTGGAGGCGAGGTTAAAGGAAATGCTAGTGCGTTTGCACTACGGGCCCAATGTATGTGGAAGATTGCCGAAAGATCCGGCTAATTTTAAACACGGAATTGCTTCATGCGCCACTGAACAACTTTCATAGGAATGAACGGGGCCCCACCTTTGACGCTGTATCCAGTTCTCTTTATACACCCATGATCCACCCCCACACTAGGCTGGATGTCCTCTTGTTCTTGTGTTGAAAATGCCAACCACTGGCTGTGGTTAAAAGCCCTCGGGAGTGCGTAATGTTGAACCAGTGACTTGATTGACCGGCTGATTTTTAAATGTGTGATTTGTCTCTCTGTATCTCTCAGGTGGAGGAGGGAAGAGGAATGGCCGCAGTAAGAAATGGAAGGAGATGCTCAAACTCCCCCACATCAGCCAGTGTGAGGAGCTACGCCGCACTATCGGTAAGAAACCTGGAGCAGCGTGTTTGTGTGTGTGCGTGTGTGGGTGTGAGGCAGAAAGATAACGTGCCATGCTGTGTCGTTGGGGTGGGTCTAACTGCAGGAGGAAGTTCAGATTGGACTTCCTTCCTGTTTCTACCCGTCTCCACCCGCAGTTACAGGCAGGGGACAGGAAACGCTGTGTGTATTGATGTGTGTATTGATGTGCGTATGTGCGCGTCTGCATCAGGGAATCTGTTTGCACAGCCGTTTCTCAATCTCATAGTCTCTCCTGACATTACGTGTGTGTCTCGCTGACTATCTGTCTGCTCGCACACCAAATCAAAACGTCTTCACTCCTGCTTCCTTCCTGTGCTCACATCTAGGTTTGAAAGTAGGGGGCAGGATTCTCTCTTTGTAGCCCAGACAAGTGCTCTACTCCTGGGCTACATTATCTCCTCGTCGCCCCCCCTCCAACCCACCCACTCTGGTCCTCTGAATGCCACAGCACTCGGAGTGTGTGTGTGTGTGTGTGTGTGTGTGTAGGTGCCTGTATGTGTGTAATAGTGCGTCACAGCTATCTCTGCCAGAGATTGCAGTGCTACCCTCCCCCACATACTCTCCCTCCCTCTTTTCTGTCTCCATGCCTCCCCCTCCCACTATCTGCATCTCTCTCTCTCTCTCCCTCCCTCCCTCTTTCCACCACTTCAGAGGAACACAAGAGTGGCAGAGCAGGAGAGTTATGGAGAGAGCGAGTGAAAAACTGTAACAAAGAGAGGCTTTTACAACGGGAGGAAAGATCTCTTAAGGACAGTAGCGAGTGAGAGAAACAACGGAAGGAGAGGAGGGAGGCTGAAAGAGTGAAAGAGACGTAGACGAACGTACTCCCCACGGTGATATCTCTCGCCGTCGATTGTGTGCCGCGCCGTTTTGTCTTCACATCGCCAAATCATCGCTCGCAGATCTAATTATCATAAACTTGAATGTGTCCGTCGTCAGCCGTGATACATCACCTGCTTAAAAAACAGCAGCACATAAATGTCGCCTTAAGTGTGAAGGAGCATTGTGCGTGTCATATCTTACACATTTATGACCATTTGGATTATAACTTTGCAGAGGATTCTAAAAATGGGCTTTATGTGCCTACGTATGTGTGTGTGTGTGTGTGTGTGTGTGTGTGTGTGTGTGTGTGTGCGCACACATGTGCACGCAGCAGCTGTTGAGGGTTATATACGTCACTATTACATAGACACTATTGCGTAATTTCCCTACCACCGAGCGCAGGATCAAAATAATCCCTTTTGCCTACTTAAACACACAGACGTGTAGGCATGTACACGCACAAACACACTTGTGTGCAGAGACGCTCACACATGCCCATACACAGCGTTGGCACAGCAGATAGAAGGATACAGTAAAGCGACTGATAGCAGTGTCTTTGTTGTGTCTTGATAATGTCAGGCATTTGACCTTAGCCTTGACAAGTGTGCAGTACTTCTAGGAAGCCTAGATTACATTATGTGGGCTGCAGCCACTTTGTCTGCCAGCCTTAGGCCTCTCTCTACCTCTCTCTCTCCTCCTTTCCTTCTATGTCCCCTTCCCTTTTTCCTCTCTTCTGGTATATCCATCCAACGCATACAGTACACCTGCACCTATTACTTTTGATCTGTGCGGGTCTCTGCCTCAAAAGCGTGCTCACCCATTGCACATACTGTACGCACATTTGGCCGTCCATTCACCGTCTCACCAACTCACTCACTTCTGGCCTAAATTGGAGTTTTAATTAAGTTGTAATGGCAGCTTAGCTTCCCTGGATCAGACAGTTACTAGTCCAGGCCAGTTCAAGCTTCACAACTCTGCCTTCATTATTTTCAGTCCTTTCATTTTCCTGTCCCATTTTTTTTTTCTGACACTTTGCTGTCTTTTACATTCTCACTCTCTCTCATCTTACTTTCACAGTTGTTTTTCTTCAGGACACGGGAGAGGGTTTGCTTACGCAAAGAGGAAATGTTTCATTGGGAGAAGGCTGGCATACGTTCTCATATTTAAATGATTCAGAGAGCCTGAAATCAGCTCGGACAGAGACGCACGTACATGCTCTCACACACTAACCCAGAGCCAGGCCAAAGAAAGTGTGGTTTCTTTTCAGGCCTTTGGTTTTTTTATGCTTAGAGTCTACATTTTGTAACGGAATTCTTAGTTTTTGCAGGGGAGCAATCTGTAAACTTCATCTAGCAAGATAAAGAGAGACTGTGCAAAGACATACATGTGATTTGGCATTGTTTATATCTTGATATTTAGACATTAAAGGGGACCTTTTTATGCTTTTTGTGCTTTTTCCATTTCCTTTAGTTAGGACTTTCAATCGATTCAAGTATTTAATTGTGATTTTGTCCATAGTTAATCGCAAATTAATCTCACATTTGTTTTATCTTTCACAACTATTCACATATTTTTATTCAAAATGTACCTTAAGGGGATATTTGTCAAGTATCTAATACTCTTATCAGCATGGTAGTGGACAAATATGGTTTCTTTATGCAAATGTATGTATATATTTATTATTGGAAATCAATTAACAACACAAAACAATGACAAATATTGTCCAGAAACCCTCACAGGTACTGCATTTAGCATAAAAAATATGCTCAAATCATAACATGGCAAACTGCAGCCCAACAGGCAACAACAGCTGTCAGTGTGTCAGTGTGCTGACTTGACTATGACTTGCCCCAAACTGCATGTGATTATCATAAAGTGGGCATGTCTGTAAAGGGGAGACTCGTGGGTACTCATAGAACCCATTTTCATTCACATATCTTGAGATCAGAGGTCAAGGAACCCCACTGAAAATGGCCAATGACCATAAAATGTAGCGTAAGTTTGGAGCATTATTTAGCCTCCTTTGTGAAAAGCTAGTATGACACCAATGGATTGTTCAGGTTTTCTAGTTTCATATGATTCCAGTATCTTCACTCTAGCTTTAAAACTGAGCCCTCTACAACCAAAAAAATCACAAGTGGCGTTAATGCGCTAAAGAAATTAGTGGCGTTAAAACGAATTTGCGTTAACACGTTATTATTGCGTTAACTTTGACAGCCCTACCTTTAGTGTGTTACAGTATATAGTTTTTTGTGCATGTAAAAGGTCTGCAAGGTTCCAAAGTCCAGGCCAAAAGGAGTTACTCTCCCCCACAGAAACACTGCTCCTGAACTGCCTGAAACGCCTCGCTTGAAGTCCTGCCTTTTCTTCTGTAACGTGGTGATGTCACCAAGTAACACATTTGCATAACAGCTCCTTTGGCACTCAAACAAAGCTAGTTAGAGCAGAGCTTGAGTCCAAAGAGTTTCGTTCGGTTAACCAATCAGAGCAGACTGGTCTGCTTATTTTCAGTATGCACCTGAAAATAAGCATAATAGGTCTTCAGACATTCACACAGTTAATGTTGTATGTCCAAAGGCTGCAAATCTACACGCATCTCAAGACTTAACAATGTGTTCTTCAGATTCTGATTTATTTGAAAAATATTGTACATTTATCTTCATTTCACCCTATTTAGCAGTAGATTTGACATGAATTACCTCTGTAGTAGTTGTTGCCCCAACAGGAATATGCTATGTTTTTTTTAACATTGACTTGTTTACCAGTTTAAGTTATGAAAACGTAGATACTAAAATCATTCATGTGTCCCTGGGTGTAGATTTTTGCCAAGTCACAGTTCTCTGTGTACTGTTAAAAGGTAAACAAATTATGACAGAAAATAACACAGTATATACAGAACGGCTGAGACTACTTCCCTCTTTTTAAATTAAAGATTAGAGGTGTGTGATAGAAGAGGCTTTACACTATCAGTAGGTTTTACCAGAAGGCTCAGAAATTATTCTGAAAATAACTATAAATGGCATGCTTTGCATCACTTATCTTCATTTGGATTATGCTAGTTGCCCCCAAGTGACAGATGGATCATTTTGGCATCACATACGTTGCTCAGTTACTTAAAAACATGGCAGTCCTTTTAACATTGCACAACAGTTTCTGTGTTTCTTTTTATTACGCAAATCGGAGTGTGTTACCTCAAAGAGTGACCAGTTGCGCTGGGAATCAGCAGGAGACCCTAGCATTTAGGATAAAACCACTCTGAAATCCTCACAGCAAAACCGGTTCTGGAGCGAGCCACTGAAACCTTATCAGGAGGCTCATTGTAAACCAGAGCGTCAGTGTAATGATATGCAGTAGGGGATAAACACAAATTCCCACGAGAAAACGTGAACCAGAATAAAGAATCTGTAATCTCTAGCTATCTGGTTACTGAAGAGCAGACGCCAACGATTCAAAGTAAGAGAGCATTCAAGGTTCATTTTCTTCTGAACCAGAGTGTAAAAATTAAAATTTGGTTTGTGTAGGTTCATGCTGCCCATTTGCAAACAAACCAGCTCATAAATCAGACCGGCAATACATTATCCAGAGTAGGCTCGCATGACCACGCCCCCTTTTGGGGGAAAACAATTTTGTGTCCTTCATAGACGGTAACAGAGTAAACAGAAGAAGTTGAAACATGTCTCTTAACTTCTGCTTTAAACAAACCGGTAATAGTAATAATGCTATGCCGAAGAGTTGCTGTGTAGTTGGTTGCACCAACTATAAATCCAAAAACGCTAATCTTGGATTTGTTCCTCTGCCGCGTTTTGAAAATGTTTTAATTGAGGGGCTTTATGGCTCCAAACTAAAGATCAGACCAGCATTGCCGAAGCTGCGCTCCCTTTTGGGGGAACGAAACTCGCTGTCACAGGAGAGAAAATGGAAAATGGCGAAAAGTTGTTGTGTAGCAGGTTAATTTAGGCTTTCACACTGAGATTTGAGGCTCATACGATACGTTAATATTCGCTGTCAGTGTGGTAAACGGCTAAATGATGCTGGTGACGGTGACTAGCATAACTAGCTAACGTTAGCTTTAGTGTGAGTCTGCTGCAGTAATACCGTCATACATTAACGTTACATCAGCATCAGACTGTTGTCTCCAACTACTGTAAATCTCAGCCTATAGATCAAACAGTTGGCTATTAACACGTTGGTTATTCACAGACATCACTTAACCTAACGTGATTCAAAAGTCTGGTTAAGCAATATCCGGCCACTGTGTTGGAAGGGGGAGACTGAAGGGACATGACGGCGATCAACCTTTATTTATTAAGGTATCGCGGACGCTCAGGTTCAGGCGAGATCGCAAAATAATTATTAGACATGTGTATAAAACAAACGTTTGTATAACGAGATGAATGCATACGAACTTGTCAAAATTAGAATCCAAAATTTACCCCAGAAGTGGGCACGGCCTTGACTTTTTGCTAAGTACCCGTATGTGCCAATCTGATGTATAAAGAGAAGTCTCATCTACTCACAAGAAGCTTCTTCATTGGACAGAATGTTGACAACCTGTCCAGTGATTGTCAAGATACAGGCTTTTGATGGAAGTCAACACATTTGTTTTTGCATGGAAGTAAAGGGAGATGCACATTTTCAGGCATTCACGACATTGTTCTTACCGGGCCAGATGAGTTTTACTGAAGGAGTAGGCTTTCCAAAGTTCAACTAAACGGCTCCAAACATTTTTTGCTATACAGACGCCCTAAAATATCAATTATGAATGTGAGGGGCTTTCCCAGCTCCAGCTCCCAGCTGAACACAGCTGATAGGGAAACACCAAAGCAGGCTTCCAAGAAATTGGTGATCAGAGATGAAAGGCAGTGTGTGAAGGCGAGTGCAACGCAACGCAGTTAAAGATCGCTCCGTGAGATTTTCTGAAATAGCTTTTGTTCTTGCGATTCAAAACACAAGCGGCCACACAGTGGAAGGGGAAGCAATAAAAACATCATATCTCTACACTCTACTGTTTGCTCACCAAAGCGATAACTTGGGTTTTGTGGTCGTACAAGTGGTGAGTTTGAATGAGAAGCGCTGAGCTGCAGAGCAGAGGGGAATGCTGTGTAATAAACAGTGCAGCTGGGAGGGCTGTTCTGGAGATTTGATTTACTGTTGGAGGTTGTCCTGTAGCTGTCACCACTCAGACATTTTCATCCCATGCATCCCTCCCACTCCGCCATTCACAAGTGCGCATGTGTACGTGAATGTGTGTGGCCTATTTTTGTTTGTATGTTTATCTTGTGTGTGTATGTGTGTCCTTACTGTCAACCAGTGATGGAAAACGTCCTGGGTCTTCTTCCTCATTTGGTGCCAGAGGAAATATGACTCAAATGGACGCTATTAGTCCTAATAGGCTGGGGCCAGCTGCACAGGAGACACACACACACATAGAAAACATACACAACACATGCAGTGCGTTTTGTTATTAGCATGTTGTAGCATAAGCAAACATGCTAATTAATAGGGGTATCGCAATATTGTATCAATACATGGACATCAAGTATTGATCTTTTATTATATAAACTATTAACCTCTTAACAAACCGATGTCTTGCAGGCAGGCCCGGACGCTATTCTGTCTTTCAGAGATTGTAACGGGCTCAGTCTTAAAGCTAGAGTAAAGATAGAAAGCCTAAGGAATCCATTGGTACCAACCATGTGATGTTAGCTTGTCGGGAAGAACACTAAATAATGCTCCAAATTTAGCCAAATTTTTGCGTGGAAAAAACTGGCATGGCCATTTTCAAAGGGGTCCCTTGACCTCTGACCTCAAGATATGTGAGTGAAAACTCTTGAGATGAACAGAGTGAAAACTGTATCATATTAGGTAAAACAGATGTTGAACTGCATAATTTGCAGTTGAAAAATAGGTAATAAATCGCAATATATCTTATAGTAAGACTGCAAAATGTTTGAAATCACAATAAGATTGTATCGTGGGGCCTCTGGTGATTACCATCCTTACTAGTTAGAGCAGTGATTCTAAAAGTTGGGGCACTGTGGCACTCTGTCACAAAATAATTTGCTACCATTAAAAAGTACATATCTACAAATGTGGACCATTTGCGGCAATAAAACAAGCAGATTGTGTCCACGACTCCCATCCATGTTAGCTTTGGGCCAATAGATATTCTTAGTTATTAGATTAGTTAGTTACTTTTTAATTTGAAGCTCTCAGCTTTAGACTTGTAAGTTTAAACATCTAGTAAGCTTATGCTTAATCGGTGTAATGATTAAGAGGGGGTCCTTGGAAAATGTTCTCCCCTGTAAGGTGTCCCTGGACCCAAAAAGTTTGAGAACCCCTGAATTAGAGGTAGGTTCGGTAAAGATTTTAGAAACATTTTTTGGTATATTAGTTGAAATTCTCATTTCATCCGGACTGCAATCAATAAATCAAATGCTCTGACAAAAAAAGAGAAGAATATTTTGGTATCTGTGGCTGTCGCAGGACTGTAAAAAGCCTGCCTGTCTATCTGCGAGCACTCTGCCCGTTCATTCATTGTCACCTGAGTCTTCCACAAGCTGCTAGCTTGGCAGCTCTGAGTACTCACAATAGCCATGTTCGCCGTTCCCGTTCATTATGATATGTTTATGTTCGTAATGATAATTGTGTGGGAGTGGCTTTGGAGAGAGGCCTGAAGGAACCGTCTGCCAGACTTTCTCTCCAGATTTAGGGACTTTTGGAGCTAGTTAGCAGCTAATGCTGCTAGCTACTTTCATTGGAAAAGAGTTGACAACACTGGGCTGTTTTTTTAAAACTGTAGTGTACTCTTGCTGGTTTCTCAAGATCACCCACCCTACTTTTAAGGGACAGCTTACTTTTTGGGGAATTTAACATTTCTTTTCTAATTTCTCTCTCTCTCACCCTTTATAGTATATCTGTAGTTTGAACTTATGTTATCCTATTTTAGCTGTTACTGGATGGGCATGGTACAATAATAGCTTCTTTCAAAGATAGGGAAATAAACCTTTAAACTTCTCCAAAGTCTACAGTGTAACTGAAATACACATTGTAACGTCATGTACGTGTTTATGAAGTTACAAGGGTATCTAAGTCCATTGTCCTGGTGTAATAAAAGTTTAGCCCCTGTCCGTTTTGCAAAGATAAGATAGCATTCAACATCTCCTGCTCCCACCCATGAGTTAGCTTACATTTGCTAACTCGTAGGATATGTTGTTGTTGTTGTTGTTATAATTTTTTGAGGCCTGAATGGTTAAAACTGCACAGTATTATCACCAGTGGGCAACCTCCAGGGTCTGAAAATGCGAAGCCAATGAGGAAGTACCCTAAATTTGCATTCTCTCTAACAGCCAGCAGGGGGCGACTCCTCTGGTTGCATAAAGAGGTCTGATTGTATAGAAGTCTATGAGAAAATGACCCTACTTCTCACTTGATTTTTTTACCTCAGTAAACATTGTAAACATGAGTTTATGGTATCAATCGCTAGTTTCAAGTCTTCTTCAACACAGCATGATGTTCATTTAGTAAATTATGGTCCCATTTTTTTTCACGGCGTTGTCCGGTCTGGGTGTTGATAGTGTTTTCGTCTTACAACTTTAACCCTTTCTCAGTGTCTTTTCAGTTCATGAAAGTTAATTAGAACCTTTTTGGTCGCCTAAAAAAGTCTCATTCAACGTTCGGTTTTACTTAGCTCCACCCTCTTGTGTCACGTCTGGTTGCAAAAAACCAAGATGGCGACGGGCCAAAATACCGAACTCCAGGCTTCAAAACGGCAATCTACAAACCAATGGGTGACGTCACGGCAACTGCCTCCACTTCTTATATCCAGTCTATGAGTATTTTACAAAAAAACAAAGATTAGAGAAAGTCCAAAAAATAAAGATCACTTTTATGCAGAAGAATTAGGTTATTCACTATTTCATACTCAGACTTTCCAGACTCATCCTGTGACTGCTTTTGGGGTCCCACCCCCTAGGTTTGGAACCACTGTTATATTGTGCTTTTCTAGTATAATGACATTTCTCCATCTGTCTCCCTCTCCTCTTCTCCTCTCAGATAGGGACTACACCAGTCTATGTGAGAAGCAGCCCATTGGTCGGCTGTTATTCCGTCAGTACTGTGACACCAGACCGGAGCTGAAGCGCTGCATCGAGTTTATGGATGCTGTGGTAAGACTTTGAATGAACCTTTTACCATTCCTCTGCTTATTCTCTGATGTTCTTATAGCTATCCTTCTTTCACACATCCTCTTTTACTTTATCTGTGTCTCTGCCTCAATCTCTCTCTCATCTTTTCTGTGATTTTTCTCCCGTGAGCCCGGCCTGAATCAGGCCCTGCTGAGCAACGAACAGGAGAGGGAAGTCGGAGCTTGGTCCTTTGCCTGCTCTTGGCAGTAGCACGGGGTGGTGGGTGGGTGGGGTGGGCGTAGGGGGGTGATTAGCAACTTAGACAGGCTGTCAGAGAGCAGACCCCTCCCCTTCCTCCATGCACTCCTCCATGAGGTCAAGCCCACGTCAGAGGCAGGTCCCCTGGGTGAGCAGGCAAACACAGGCCTGAGCTTGTGTCTAGGCCCCTGGAGGTATGCGAGAAAGGAAAACAGGGGGGGGGGAGAGAATCATGCTTATTTAATAAGAACCTACATTAGTCTTTTTCAAGGCAGGTAGACAGGCACGTAGGTACGTAGTGTGTCACACTGCTCATACTGACTGACAAAAATGCAAGAAATGAAACAAGCAACATTTTAGTGCTCATCATGTGCTGTTAGTCGCTACGAGGGCGTCATGCCTTGGCTGTGATGCACGGGCGCATTGCTCGGTCCCATTCCTCTCCGAGCTGCGAGCTTGTTTTCAAACAAAACACACGGATCAAAGCAGTCAAACTCCAGACCATCGCCCTGCCTGCAGCCATATTTGACCAAAAACACAATCTGTGATGGTGCAATGGGGTGAAAAGAGAGGCCTCATCCTGGTAGGTGACAGATGCAATGGGCGAAGTGTGAAGATAAACATAGTTGCCAGTTTGCTGCTTAGACTAAGATAAGATGTTTTGTCACTAGTACCATCTCTTTATTTGTCTGCGGTTCCCACACTCATTTCTATTTTAATTTCTTCCTCTCTCTTGCTCTTCATTAACCCCTCTACCCCTCTCTCTCTCTCTTCCTCCCCGTCTCAACCTTCCTCACAGCCTCCTGGTGCCCATCTCTCTCTGACCTTATTTGGAGAAATATTAAAGATGGCTGAATGAGTATGGCTTCCTGTGCTGTTGTTGTTGCTCACACCTCTGTTCTTCTCTCACAGGCCATGTACCAGCTAGCTCCTGACGAGAAGAGGAGGGACTGCGGACTGAATGTTTTAGACACATACTTTAATAACGGGGTATGCCGCGTACACACACACACACTTAGCTGGTCGATATGGACATAAGATAATCTTTGCTCACATTTGCAAATGTGCATATTAAACCTTCCGGGTGTTCTCATTGAACTAGGTGATTTATTTAGTAAATTAAAGGTGCTATTGATAACTTTCAGCCACTAGATGTTGCATTCTCCCTCCCCCGTTCCATTGCATTCACTTCACAACAAGTCGTTGCCAGGCACTTACCGTCAATCTCAGCCATTTATCAGTGTTTTTCCCACACTAACTGACGACCCATTACATACCACGTGATAGCAACATCATTTTACTGTCGGCTCACAAGCCTTGTTAGAAGTGGGAACCAAACGTCAGAAATCTTCCACAGAGATAAACAAAACATTCATTTTGGACCCTGCAACATTTTTTCAAATGATTAATTCACAATCAAAATAATTTTTTCCAGGAAAAGCCATACTTTTATTCGGCATCTTTCAAAAGGCTCTGTGGATGAATTATTTATATTTAAAAAATATTTGTCTACATGAAAATGTTATCAATAAGACCTTTTAAACTGGCATTTTGAAACAATGTTGGTTTCTTTTTGATCACCGTAGGCTTTATTGCTCTCTTTAATTATCTCACCGTTACATCTACATTTATTAATAATCAAACACATATTTTCCAGAGGTGTATCATGTATGATACTGTATACGGTATATATTGGTGTACTATTGGTTCCTCTATCTGCAGCAGTGTTATATAGTGTTTACACCTCTATTTTGTTTCTCTTGGTGGGTTGATTAGCATTATTGGTCGAGCCTCTTATGTCTAGTTCACACGATACGACTTTAGCCCTGATTTTCTGCTCCCCGACATTTTTTGGAGCTCTCCGACAAAAGCCCCAGATCAGATGCAAATCTGCGTTGGCTCGCCACTCGCACATCGGCGTTCGAGTGTCATGTGTGAACTGCTTTACCGACGCTCGCTGATGCTTCGCAGACACATTCCAGGTATCTAGCATGCTAAATATCTGGACCTGTCGCGGACTCCGGCCACGAGCTACAGCCAATGAGAGCACGAGACACGGTTTGAGTGGAAACCTGGGGGAGTAGTATGTAACAATAGGAACTTACTATATGTGTTGCATTTGCAACACAGAGCAAAGTTGTTGTTGCACCTAGAGGAACAAATAGTAAAGATATTCTAAACACATGCCAACAACAACATCAGCAATGTGTCTCGTGTATGGTATCACATCATATACCGTGAATTTCCTGTGTGTGTTTTCGTGACAAAACATAGTTTAGCGACCTCATCGTGAGTTCTTCCCTTGTGAAAGATCTTGTCGTGTGAAATCCCCCGTTACCAGTCAGCCATTTAGTGTGAAAACCACAACGACTTAAAAACTCCAGATTACAAGACAGCAAGTTGTGTAGTGTTAACAGTACTGCGATCTGATGATTTTGAAAGTCGTGTAGTGTGAACTTGCCTTAACGGGACTTAATTTCTCATTAAAAATAGTGACTCACACCTAATGTCTGTGTCACATGCCCATATCACATTTTTTCCTTGTTGTGTTCTCACCACCAAAACACCACACCAAAACACCACACCAAAACCTTTATTTTCAAGCTTGTTGCATTCAGTTCTCAGTCACCACTCTATATGAACTGGACCAAACAGGTGAGGTGTGACCACAGCCTTGATGTCATGCCCTACTAGCCAGACCATACAGGTTCACGAACAGAAAGAGAGACGAGCCGACTGATAATGTTTTGATCTGTTTTCTTAGCCTTGGCAGTCTGCAGCCACATCACACCATCATCTCACTTAGTTTCTGTCCCTCTCTGTCTCTCCCTCTCTTTGTCACCCTCAAGTCGGCAGCCCATCTGCCAGACGTACCCCAGGATGTAGTCGCTGGGTGTCGGGAGAGGTTGGAGCAGAGTCCATGTAAGGAGCTCTTCAATGACTGCACCAAGTAAGTCTCTATCTAGCATGGAGATTTAGTGTTTCTGTTTTTCTTTATGATTGAGCCCGGCCATTAAAGTGCAGCGGCACCAATTGAGTCCTGTTCCTTCAGAAAGCATGTGTGTGTTTGTTGACTCTGTGGACTAGTGCACCCTGTCACTAGTGATGATGAGGCAGCTGGCACCTGGAGTGCAGTACTACACACACACACACACATACACACACACACACACACACACACACACACACACATGCACACACACACAGACTTGCAAACACACGCACAGTGGAGGCGAATGAAAAAGAGCAGTGGGCAGAGAGAGCATCCGGATGGCTGGCATGAAAACAACAGCCACCTCAGTGTTCCCCGTACACACATAAACACAGATTTACAAACACACACATACACACATACACACACACACACTCTTGCAGGTGTTTCTACTTCCTGCTCTGCGAGCCAGGAGAAGCAAACAGACCGGGGATTATTACCCCGAATGTACTTCTCATTGCACAGACGCGCACACATTCACACACGTCAGCGTAACTTTGTATTAGCCCAATAATTTAACTCTGTCACAGTTAGTTTCTGTTGCCCTGGACGTCATCTGAATGATACATTGTGACATGTATATCATGATAAGTTGTCACATTTACATTGGTAACGATAAATGTAACAATTACTATTGCATACGTTGGTACGTTATATTTTATTTTCCACGTTTTTCATTCTTGTTTTGGCTCACCTCTGATGAGTTTGCATTGATTCATTACAATATGTGCAGTTAAAGATTGTTCAACTGTACCGTGTGCTGATTGGTTGGCTGAGTCCTGGTTAGATATATCATTGGTTGTTGTAGCTTTTCTCAGCTTAATTAAAATGAATTTAGACAATTTATGGAGAATGGCGATGTGAGTGAATTGAGGTTGATAAGAGATTCATAATGCTGGTAACAAAATACATTTTGTTTAATGTCCAGCCTTAACCAGAAAACCTGAACGGTGCTTTTCATAGATAAGTTTACACCAAAATGTTGCTGGATTGTGTAAACAATCTGGCAGTGACTTGACAGAAAATGACATGTGACCCAGCTCTTCTGTAGGGACGTCAATCTCAAATTTCAATACAATACGATATTGTATTAATAAAAAGAATACAAATATACCTCCTGTTGTTCACCATAAAGTGCCGCAATTCTCATGTCAAAGCATTGTTTGAATGTTTAGGAAGGCGGTGCGTTTGGATGGAAATGGTGACACAGACGTGCCATGGGAATTTAAAAATAAAGGTGTATCTTAAATATGACGACATGTTTCGATGCTTTCACTTTGCATCGATGATATTGGATTGCTGATCATTGAATTAATATACATCCATCGATCCAGATCGATGTATCGTTACACCCCTAGTCTTCTGCCTACAACTCATTTGATCTTATAGAATTTGTTTGTCATGTACAAAACATTTAAGCAAAAGCTCAGGACCGATGTAATTACACGGCCTGAAGTGAGCTATTGCTTTTATAAAATTGTCAAAGTATGGCAATATGAAAGCAACACATTCCAATTTAAATTATTATTTTTTTATTCATAAATAATAATATTCTCAATAAAAATAGGACCTCCTGGGATGATGCAAAGGCGGTTGCTACGGAACAGCGATTGCTATGGAATGTTCACACTTTTTGTAGCGGGTTTTAGCTCGCTAACCTTGTTACTGTGTATCTGTAATCTGTTTTGTATTGCCCCCCCCCCCCCAGTGACCCTGTCGCTAAGCAACCATGACAACACATCAGTCTTAACAATTTTTCTCAGAGTGATACTGAAGTGCAGGGAATTGGACGTCATAGCTGTGGTATGTGGTTGTTATACCACGGCTATGAACCAATCAGATTGCTTGATTTGAGCTATCCGTTTTATAAACATAAATAGGTATATTCAATTCATAAGATGTACGGAAACAGTACGATGCACTCCTCATCAAAGCAGAATTTCTGTGAAGACCCAACTTTTAGCCACGCAGCAAGCAGACAGACCTGTTGGAAGTGCTGCGGCCAGCCTCCAAATCACTTGAGCTTCTCCAGGGAATATCCTGGAATCTGCTAGAAGGACCTCAGGAGAAGTGGGAATCATGGTTGGGAAATCACTCTGTTATGTTGTCAGCCTGCTCTCCTGTTCTGGCAAAAACACATGTAGAGAGCTGTTGGATTTATAAAGAAACTGGTCATGCTGACCGTGAAGGACAGATGCACTGTTGTTGTTGTTTTTGCCCAGTTATCTAAACCAATAGTTTTGTGAAATGCAGTATAATGTGGGTGTGACATGTGGGTGTTATGGCTAGGCTGTTTGTGCCCCCCTCCTGCACTTGGTGCCCTACGCACAGCGTGTGATCCGCCTGTGCCTAGCAGCATCACTGAAGCGAACACTCTGGTATCGAGAGTTTGAGCTGGGCAAGGTGCTGGCTTGTGTGTGACTGAAGCTGGAAACACCTGTGTCTGAGGATGAACACAACGCACCTGTCTTGTCTCCTTGGCGTCTCAGGTCACAGCCTGTTGGCCCCCGTTTCCTTCCGTTCTGCATCCATCTCTATTTGAACACAGTCAAAAGAGCACTGGGGAAGGCAGAGAAATGGTGTGAGAACGAGAGAGAGGCCACAGAATTATAACACTCCATTCAAACTTCTCGAGCAGATTGACAACAGAGCGGAGCGAGGAAAGCGATGCAGTAGGCCCACAGAAAGCACAGCATGAGGGGGCAGAGTTAGAAAGACCCACAGAGCGTAATGAAAGGAGAGCAAAAAAAAAAGAAGGGAGAATGTGGGAAAAGTGAGGAGAAATGGAAAGAAAGCGTTAAGGAGAGCGGGGCAAAACAGCAGAGTGTACTAACACCGAACAACACAGGCACATGTTTGTGGTACTGAAAGCCTCGCAGCAGCAGCAGCAGCAGCAGCAGTTCAAATGTTTTTGAATGGGATTCCTGTTCAATTTCGGTCATCACTCCTTCCACTATCATTATTATTTGTACTCCGTTGTGGAATTTCTATTTTCTTATTCCGATATGTAATTCTGACCTGGGGTTTTTTTTTTTTTTTCTCCGAGGGAAAGCCTGTAGGAAAGCATGGTGCTGCATGTGGAAATGTGACTTTTGGCAGAGCCGCACACCCACTAGCAGAAGCGTATTAGCTCACTCATGGATTTTCATCTGCTGCAGTGGAACATACGGTTATGTCATACCGAGAGTGAAGCGTGGCCCTTCCGTACATGTTTATGTCGGTGTTTTGTGCATCGCCGCATTTGACAAATGTCCGTGTGCTGATCTTTCTTTTCTTTTCCTCACTCGCTCCCTTCGGGTAACAAAAGCCATATTGTTGCTGTGTTTACTTCTACTCCCAGCGGTGTCTGTCTGAGGCTGGACTCCAAGCCAGGCACTGCTTGGCTCCTGCCTTTCTGGAGCCCCTTTCTTCAAGTGTCCCGGGACCGGATTTGTCTTATAAGACTGAGTGAAGCCAGTTCACGTGATAGCTGAACATTGATGAGAGAGTCAGGACGTGGTTTGAGATTTGAGACAGATTTAAGATAGAACTTGATACGCTGTCCTGAAGAGCGTATTGAAACCATGTTATCGTATCCGTTGATGTTACAGGGCAGACCAGCACTTTGCAGGGGAATGTAATGCGTTTTAATTGAGCTTTTATGTACATGCTTTTAGTACAAACCTTTGTGAGCTCAAGAACAGCAGATAAGGGACGGATAAAATCCTGTACATCTACTCTGGATAGATGGAATCTATCATGTACAAAGCAACCGGGTCCCATGATGACATAATTCAGTTTTCATTTACACAGCAGAGGGTGCTCCCCTTGTGGAAACTCTCTACTCTCGAGCCTTTCGCCAAGAACAGCCACCCCAGCACTGTTGGTAACCACAGGCAGCTTTCCTCATCCTCCTTGGTGATGAAGTCATTTAAAAATATGGTCAAGGAAAATCTCGCCCGCCAAATATGAGCATCTCCTCAACATTTGGGTGGTAGAGGACGGATGTGTGCTGTAACTACGGTTTTCAGTCATGTGTTGAAGGCTGGCTGGCAGAAGAGATTTTGTAGCACACTGGTCAGCAGGAGAGAAAGGGCTGCTGGTGTAACCGTGATTGTCTGCTGTGGTTCAGGAGTCCAGCTCACCTGAAACGCTACTGCTAACTACTGATGTTAGTGATTTCAGGTGTGCAATCTTTGTCACTTGGAGCAATATAATCAAGGCATAGGTGTACTATAATTAATGTTTGGGAATCTGAAGGGTTTGTTGATTAATACCAATGATTTAACAATAGTTTGGCCAGATATCAAGGTTCTTTAGTTCACTTTTGAAGGCAGAAATGACACGTTCTATATTGTGATATTTACTGGAAATGACACACAATATAACCAACAGCAAGTCGGAAACTTTCAGGCAATCTCCCTCCAGCCAGCTCCCACCTTATTCACCTTTTTGTAGTGAAATGTGGAGGTTGGTATAGATAACTGATGAGGAACAGCTTCACAAGTCAGCTGTTCCTCATCCATTGCGGTGCTTTCAACATGAGCAACAGGAACAGAACCGCTCAGACAAAAGTTAATCTCCAAACCACATCGCTCTGCACAGCGCTGCGTCGCCCGCAGCCAGTTAGGAAAGAACAATTAGGACATGGTGTAATATGTACACACAGCCTCCCAATACACTAAACCTCTGTGTTTTAACATAAGTCTATATGCTAAAGTTCATATTAGACGCCGCGGGGTAGCCTACTATAGGTCTGTCAACAAGCCTGTATGGCTCATCTCTGGTTTAATGTTGTGTTTTTGCGTCGTGTGTGAGTTTGGTTTCCATAGTAATTCTTGCAATATACTATCACTCACTGAGCACATTAGTTGAGATATGAAAAGTAATTATTTTTTTAGTAAAGGAAGCCTCTGTTGTACACATTACATTCCCTCTAGATTTGTTTTTCTGTGCACGCCCAACCTTAAAGTTCAAACTGCTTCCGTGCATCTGCACACAATCGTTTAAATAACAGAAACGACATGCAATATCAAACATCCAATGACATTTTGCCTTGATTAAAATACAGCAGAAGCATCACAGTTCTGTTGAATAGATTCAGTCGTACCTTGAGATCCGAGATGAAAACCTGCTGACTCATATCTGTGTTCACAGAAGAGAAAGGGGCAAACAAACCCTAAAGATTGGGACTCACCACCGCAGCGTAGTAATCTTAAATGTGTTATCTGTCGCAAGATAGAACACCGACAGCAAGGACGGTAGATTTGTAAGGCGCTATAGTAACCACAACATCTTTATTTGCTAACCCTTGAAGTGAAGTTCACTTCTTCGTGTCTGTTTGTTGCAACAGTGTCAAAGAGGACGTGGTGTTTTTAAGTCAAACAACATCTGCAGTCAAAGCAGTGAAAAGGGACGCTAATATGAGAGGCTGGCGGGGGTCATGTCAAAGAGTCATGTTCTTACAACTCTCAGTGGTGTGACGGTTGACGTATGGTCAGGAGACGATGAGGCTGTGACCTCTTGTGACCCCTTCTTTCCTCAAAGAACTTTATTGTTGTGTCGTCGTGGGTGCCTGTTACCTCAACCCTTCGACTTGTGGCAGGACTTTTTACAAAACTTTGGGGGTGATTTTGTCTGAAAACAATGCACCCACATCTACGTGTGAGGTGAAGTGAGATTAGATGTTCCGCTCAGTGAAAAATCAGTTTGCCCAAAATCCCCCGTTTCCTGGTTGAGTGGAATGTCTCTGTTCAAAGGCATTTTTCAGTTTTCACGGTGTAGCCAGTCTTTCCACTGAGAGCCGCTTTGAACCGTAAAACAGCCGGCAATGCCTGAAAACACACACACACACACACACACACACACACACACACACACACACACGCACACACACGCACACATGTGATTCAGGGGGTAGTCAGATAAAGAGGATGTGTGTGTGTTTGTAGTCATTGTAAAGGTTAGAAAGCGTCCTCTGGGGAACGCAGGACAGATGTCTGTTCCTCTTTCTGGAAGATTTAGCAAGAAATGTTACTTGTGCTTGTTTTTTTCCAGGTGACATGTGCATCGTTACATCTTTATTACCTTGTTATTAAATAATCACCAACCCTCTCTCTCCCTCCCTCCCTCCCTACAGAATAGTTCGTGATTATCTGAGTGGAGCTCCATTTTCCTCCTACCAGGAGTCCATGTACTTCTCTCGCTTCCTGCAGTGGAAATGGTTGGAGAGGTGGGTAGTCACTGCAGATTACAGGCTTGGCGAAGCAGACATGCAAACCATTCCTTTTTTCCTACATAAAAATGACACCTGTGATCTTATACGCATTCGATATTCCTCCGTTGAGGGTTGCAGCATTCATACCACTTCTTTGTTTGCTAAGGGCAGCAAATAGTCTCCTTTAAACTTCCAGCACATATTAATTTTTTTTTTTGGAGAGATCATAATCTCTAGAGTAAAAAAAACTACAAATAATAAAGTCATTTATTCATGAATATTTAAAAAAAAATGATGATGGTAGTTAGGGCTGTCAAAGTTAACGCTATAATAACGTGTAAACGCAAATTCGTTTAGGCAAACACATTAACGCAGGTTGTGCTGGGCTCAGTTTTAAAGCTAGAGTGAAGATACTGGTATCATGTGTAACTAAAAAACCTAATGAATCCATTGGTACCAACCAATGTCTTACTAGCTTTTCAGGAAGGAGGCTAAATAACGCTCCAAACTTACGCAAAATTTTGACAAGGAAAAACTGCCATGACCATTTTCAAAGGGGTCCCTTGACCTCTGACTCCAAGATATGTGAATGAAAATGGGTTCTCTGGGTAACAACGAGTCTCCCCTTTACAGACATGCCCACTTTATGATAATCACATGCAGTTTGGGGCAAGTCATAGTCAAGTCAGCACACTGACACACTGACAGCTGTTGTTGCCTGTTGGGCTGCAGTTTGTCATGTTGTGATTTGAGCATATTTTTTATGCTAAATGCAGTACCTGGGCGGATTTCTGGACAATATCTGTCATTGTTTTGTGTTAATTGATTTCCCATAATAAATATACACATGCATTTGCATAAAGCAAGCATATTTGTCCACTCCCATGTTGATAAGAGTATTAAATACTTGACAAATCTGCCTTTAAGGTACATTTTGAACAGATAAAATACATGCGATTAATCACGATTAACTATGGACAATCATGCGATTTAAATATTTCAATCGATTGACAGGCCTAATGATAACCTTATGTTAATGAATGGCAGAGAGAGAGAGACTAGTCGCAATAAAGCTGTTTCCACTAAAACACAAAGGTGGTGCTGCCAATCAATGTTTCGGTGAGGAGTAAATAATTGATGATGCGGGGCATAATGGCTGGGTGGAAACAGCAGTCATCAGGGTAGATTAATAACATATTAAGAGCGTTACTTTGTCTGTGACATCACATGGTCTGATCGGTTGTTTTTTGTCTCTCTCTTTATCATTTCTCTCCATTCTCTTCTTTCCATCCCTGCAGGCAACCAGTAACCAAAAATACCTTCAGACATTACAGAGTACTTGGAAAAGGTGGATTTGGCGAGGTGAGTGTCACTGTAATCAACAAGTGAAGCTGGAATAACTTTGTTTCCTGTGGTTTTTAAAGTTTTTGTGATGCATACTGAGCCAACTTTATGTCCACACACACAGCCAGTTTGGGAATGAGATGTTAATGATTTAAGTTGCTACGAGTGACCTTTAACAGTTAGTTATTGCAGCGCTGTTTATGTCTCCACTCCATTGATGTTGGGTGGGGAAATCCGTGGTGTGACATATTAACTTCCATTAGTTATACTTTTAAAGTGTGTGTTTTTTATGTGCATGTGTGTGTGATGGTGTTTCCCCGCTGCTTGTTTTCCAGGTTTGTGCCTGCCAAGTACGTGCCACCGGTAAGATGTACGCCTGTAAAAAGCTGGAAAAGAAACGAGTGAAGAAAAGAAAAGGTGAAGCAATGGCACTAAACGAAAAACGCATTTTAGAAAAAGTTAACAGTAGTTTTGTAGTAAGTACTACCTTTTTCTTATTCAACCTTTCAACAGAATTGTACCTTGTTTTGTCTGTCTGTTTGTGAGCGTGCATGTGTGTGTGTGCTGTATGTGAGAGCGTTGTTTGTTATGGCTCCAGGATCCTGCAAATTAAATTGAATGGCGTGTTTGCAAAGGCTGTCGATCAGCTGTTAAAGACAGTCGCTGTGACTCGAGTTCTGTTTGTTTAATGACGTCCACGCCAGGTGGACTAGCTTGTGAGCCGCAGTGGAAAGAAACATGATGGGATAAAAGCACAAAAGGGGGAAAAAAAAGTCACATGATATTATTGACCAGTTGCAGGCGACTGCATACTGCAGGGCAGTTAGCAAGGATGCGCAACAAGGTCGACAAGTTCAGCTAACCAGCATGCAAATTCCAAATGCAAATTCATTTTGGTAACAAACCTGTTATTTTGCCTATGCAAACATGCCGACTTTGATTTCATTTGGAGCATACTGTCAGCCTTTAATCATCTGTGAATGTATTCTAAAATTTGATTGATCTGTTTTGCTGCCACATGAAGTTTTTATATGTTCTCAATGCCGTGGTGTTTAAAGAGGACCTAATTATGTTTATTTTCAGGTGCATACTTGTATTTCGGGTTTCTACTAGAACATGTTTACATGCTTTAATGTTCAAAACACGCTTTACTTTTCTCATACCTGCTGTGCTGCCGCATCTCTTTTCACCCTCTGTCTGAAACGCTCTGTTCGAGCTCCTGCCCCGCCCTCCCGAAAACCCCAGTCTGCTCTGATTGGTCAGCTGGACCACTCTGTTGTGATTGGTCAACCAAACCAAACTCTTTGGACTCCGCTCCAGCTCCGCTCTAACTAGCTTTGTTTGAGGCGTGCCAGACTAACCGTTATGCAAATGTGTTACTTGGTGACATCACCACGTTACGGAAGAAAATGTGGGACTTCAGGCAAGGTGTTTCAGGCAGTTCAGGAGCAGTGTTTCTTTAGGGGAGAGTTACTCACTTTGGCGTGGACTTTAGACTTTGTAACTTTGCAGACCTTTTACATGCACAAAAAACTATATAACACACTAACGGAAAGGGAAAAAGCACAAAAGCATAATAGGTCCCCTTTAAGACCCAGATATACAGATTGATAGTTGCATATATTTGGGTACTTTTTGACAAGTGAGTGTCATATATTGCGAGGAAAAATAACACATGCCTCTACACCTACTTTGATCACACACACATCTGATTTTAACTTTGTGCTGGAGCCTGAATACAATGGTGGATGTCACTCTGATGAATTTGTTAGCTTTATCGTGTTCTTGGTTCAGTTTTCAGCTGTCCTATTTGCAGTGACCCTCAGAACTGAGTCACAGTTCATCTAGATTCCTTTCAAGTGTCCAAAAGTCCTTACAACTTGAGTTAATTTGAGGTCAAATAAATTGTTGGACATGAAACACATCTGTGATCAACTGAAAAGTTCAGTAACCTGAGTGAGGAATGTAAGAAACTGTGAGATTTCAAAGAGCACCAAATCTGTAGAACCATATGAAAACAATTTTCAAAGAACTTCATCAAAGCATTGCCGGTCCCATCACTGGGAAACAATATTAAAACTGCTCCTCCTGGTCGTCCAACCAAACTAAACAACTGGTACAAAGGCCCTTAGTAGCATTGGTAAAATATTGTGTCGGGCTTTGGCTACAAAATGCAGAAAAAGTTAAGCAGGCTTCAATACCTCCTAAAGTCCTAAACACACTGTCTCATTCCACGAGCTTGTTGAATTCTGTGGAATTTCGCACCACAATTTAAGTTTCATAGTAGAACAACAGCATAGAAGAAAGTATTACAGTGTCCTGCTCGGAGCATGTGTGCCAGCCAAAAAAAAAAAAAATCATTACGCTGTCACTGTACCACCATACCTCAAGCTCTTAATGGTGGCGTAGCTCTTGGCTGATTTTCCTATGGAGGATTTTTATAAATTGAGCCATAGTCATGAGTAAGCGGTGGTTTTTGGCTGGCGCTGTGATGCCAAGCCTTGGAGTCACCTAGCTTTCCATTTCTTCCATGCTGTACCAAAGTACTGACGGGCAGAAAGGTACAGTTGACGGTCCATTTTCATGTAAGTTGATACGTTATAGCAGTGGTTCCCAACCTGGGGTCCTGTCCCCCTTATGGGGAAAGATCACAGGGGATGCGCCAGGATTTTTCTGCACTGAGGCTGTCAAAATTAAATTTGCACATGTATAACTAAAATAATAATAACACACTTACTGGATAATTTATAAAAACATTCTGTATATAAAACTATTTAAAAATATATATTTTTTTGCGTACTTACGTATTTGTATAATTAGATTCTAGTGGCGGCTGCGTAGGATTGTTTCCGACTCCTGTGATCCAAACTTGTTCAATAATCCAGAGTGTTGTAAATTCCAAAAGTCTAAATTTATTGATAAAAACATGGATGTAATCATTTCTGAAATTCACATTTTTTTCGTTTTTATCTAACGACATATTCTGCTTCAGTTCATATTTGTTGGCGTTTAGCCTTTCAAAAACACACACAAAGTGAGGAACGCACTGACAAGTTATATTCATTAAAGAAAGTTGATTTATTAATAAAAGATTAACTCATTTAATACACGGAATCACTTAATTCCAATTGGAGAGGATTTTGTTTGAGGATTTATACGTTTTTTTTAGGGTGATGACGTTAGATAGATAAAAGAGATGTGACAAGAACAACACATTACATTATTTTCATTTAATTTCTATGATAGCAGTGCTTGAAATACACCTAAAATAAGGTAGATTGACTTTATTAGCTGATATTTTCTTAAATAAAATACAAGTAGGGAGAGATTAGTCAGTAAAACATGAACCATCTTCACTCCTTTACCTCTCACTGTGTGCATGTGCTGCAGTAGACGTGTTCCTGGTGTATCTGTCTCTGTTTGTTTCATTCTGCTATCAACGCTCCTTGTGTAAATGAAAATGGAAATGCCTGAATTTTAATTCTGCTTGCCTCCGCATCTTAACATCAGGAATCAAGCGCAGCTGGAAAACTAGTATGCTTCTCTTTCCATTTCGTCCAACTGTTACGCACAAAAACTTCTCAGGTG
>CAKAOI010034369.1:18507-46007 GCA_916701655.1 Sebastiscus albofasciatus | reverse complement strand
TGATATATCTCTCTTTGTTTTGTCTTTGTATACATTCCTGAAGTTCCGTCTGGGATAATGGATGATTATTAAATAAACCAAATGAAACAATCATGTTCCTCTAGCCACCCTGTCTCTTACCACTGCTCTTCCTCTTCCTCTTCCTCCTCCTCCTCCCCCCTTTTCTCTCTTCATGCCCTCTTCTACGCCGACTCCTTACCTGGTCCCTCACCTCCTTCGTTACTTCCTCCCCAAAATGTGCCTCCCTCTCCAGGTTAGTCTAGCATATGCCTATGAGACCAAGGATGCGCTGTGCCTGGTGTTGACCATAATGAACGGCGGTGACTTAAAGTTCCACATCTACAACATGGGCAACTCGGGCTTCGACGAGCAGAGGGCCATCTTCTACGCTGCTGAGATCTGCTGTGGCCTTGAGGACCTGCACCGTGAGAGGATAGTCTACAGGTTAGGTCACATGGGGGTCAGAAACTGTTTTTTCATGATAGTACTTCTGTTTTAAAGATTAGAAGATACTGTAGGCGGCCCGTTTTTACTGTCATTTTAAGTCAGCAGTATGCATAGAGGCTGTAGGAAAATGTTCAGGGATATTTTGAGGATCTCAGCCTCTGAGGACTACCGTTGTGAGGTTTACAGCCCCAGAACAACATTATGTAAGCTTGTTGTTGTACAAGAGAATTTGCCTCCAACTGACTAAATGTCTTTTAAAGGGACACTCCACTGATTTTACACAGGAAGTTCAGTTTACTTGTCACAAAAAGCACTACTCGACCAGTAAAAAACGGTTGTATGATATGACTTTTGTGGCTCTGAAAGGAACCAAAAAAGTTTGGGAGAATAACCCAGATGATGTCATAGTGAGGTCATCGGGGTTATCTCGACTGAGGCTTGACACTAGAGATTTTTTTTGCATTACAAATTGGGGGTGTTGAGTTTGAAAAAGGTGCATTTCTACCAGGCAGTGAGGGTCTAATGAAAGCGCTATCCAGTTGCATCGTGAGAAATGTAAGATCTGAGGTTTTGACGTTTGACCATCAGGATATCTCAGCCTCTGCTGCTTCCATTTTTGACCATAAGGTCTTATTGAAAACATTTTTATGTAGATGAATATTTAAAAAAAAATTAAAAAAAAAAATCTACAGAGCATTTAGAAAGGTGCCGAATAAAAGTATGGCTTTTCCTGAAAAAAAAAAATATGATAAAAATTTTGGCCCAAATGAATGTTGTCTTTATCTCTGTGGAAGATATCTGACGTTTGGTTCCCACTTCTAACAAAGCTTGTGAGCCAATAGTGTAACGACGTTGGTGTCACGTGGTATCTCTGAGTTGTCAGTTAGTGCGGAAAAAACAGATAAATGGCTGAGATTGACGGTAAGTGACTTGCAACGACTTGTTATGAAGTGAATGCAGTGGAACGGGGGAGGGAGAATGCAACATCTAGTTGCTGAATGTTATCAATGTTATCAATAGCACCTTTAAATCGGTCTCTCACAAGTGGCCAAACCTTATGGAAGTGCAGTAGTAAATCGGTGGAGTACCCCTTTAATCCAAAAGACACTTGACAAACCTTAAAACTAACTGTGTGTCTATTTGTCCCAGCTCTGGTGTTATGAAGAGATATATTTCATAAGCAGTTGTGTAAGATTGGCACGAGTACAAATGGAAAGTCCTGGATGATGAAGTGTCACTGGATTAATGGGATACTGATTTCACTGAGGTGTCATGCACCTGTCACACTCAACGGAGCCTCAGAGTAATGCCAATATAAACACTGATGTTCTTAGTGGACACATGCGCCCACATACACATGGCCCACGTAGTCCTATAAACACACAGTGTTCCAGTTTTCAAATGTTAATAGCTTTTATAATAAATATACTCTTTGTATTGCACCTTTGGAAAAAGTTCGATATGATTTAGCTTTAAAGAGGTTTAAAATAAAGTTAAATAACGATGTGGCAAATTAATTAAAAAGGCCTTAACATATGAATGAAGTTTTGAGATGAGATTTATAAGAAGACTCTGACTCTAAGAGCCTAAAATCCATCTGTTGCAACACTGTTGAAAACAGGAATATGGCTCAGTACAATATAACGCATGATAACAAATAAAGCAAATAAAGATATGTGTGCAGATAAGCCATCTATTAATCCACATGACAGATTGTGGAAGCAATAAAAGACAATGAAATGTCAACAACATGACAAGTTAATAAAGGATACAAATATTTATCCAGGATTTTATTTTTATATCCTCAAAATGTAAGTTCTATTTTTATACAAGCACTGTAACGAGAACGACGTCCCTAACGTGCTCTCTCTCTCTCTTTTTTTCCGAAGGGATTTGAAACCTGAAAACATCCTTCTGGATGATCGTGGTATGTTCCCATTTGTTTTGTTCTTGTTTTGATGTAACCTCGCACAGGCAGTTTGTATCTAGTCCACTTTATAATGTGCAAAGCAGAATGTCATCTCTTGAAGTTCTTCACATCACGCTCTCTCCTCTTCCTCTGAGTCATACTCCCATATCATCTATTCTCTGTAACACGGCGGTCTTATCTTGAAATAGAGGAATCTCCTTCGTGCCTCTCTTACACTCGTACTTTTTCGAATTCTCTTTCTTTCACACTTCTATCGTAAAAGATTTTTAGTGTGACGTCAGTGTTTTGTCAGGGGGCACTATGGCTTTAGCCTTTACACTGATTATTATCAGAAATAAAATGTATCCCTCTGTAGCGTACGTTTTATTAAAGTATGTACATTCAGCATGATGTCAGTTTAGGTTATTAATCTGTGGTTCTTTTTCAGGACACATCCGAATTTCCGACCTGGGCCTTGCTGTTCAAATCCCTGAAGGAGAGACGATACGAGGGAGAGTGGGCACTGTTGGATACATGGGTAAGAATTTGTCTCCTTCTTTAGTCAAGCCTTTCATCCATCTTTACCAAGACCACTGCAACCATTTCTTTACCTTCTCTGTACAAATCCCAGCTCCTTATGAACTTCATAAACCCTCACTTGATTCAGATTGTCACTTGAACTGACCTCTCTTTTTTCACCCCTCTCCCCTCCTCTCAGCTCCCGAGGTGATCCAGAACGAGAGCTACACCGTCAGCCCGGACTGGTGGGGGCTGGGCTGCCTGATCTTTGAGATGATACAGGGCCAGTCGCCCTTCCGCAAGCGCAAGGAGCGTGTCAAGCGGGAGGAGGTGGACAGACGAGTGCGCGAGGACCAGGAGGAGTACTCTGATAAGTTCGTGGAGGAGGCGAAGGACATCTGCAGACAGGTGAGAGGGAGGAGATGGAGGTGGCACATGGCTGTGGGATAAGATAAAGGGGTGGAAGAGGAGGGAAGAGGACAAAGGGAGGAGAGCACATAGAGTGCTCCAGGGAGGACATATTTTTGTAGGCCAACCAGGAAGTTAGCATCGCCCTGGGTTCCCTCACACGTTTTTTTGTTCAGCATGATAATCTTCACAAATGAACACCACTTTTAAGAGTTTGTTATGAGTTTTGAAGTATAAATGCAAAAGGCAAAGGCGGACGAGTTGGCGTGATGACGTTTAGTAGTCTTGTTTAACCACTTGATAGCAACCGCCTTTTTTAAAACACATAAAGGCTTCAAGATTCACGAGTGGAGTATTTATTAATGTATTTATGTCGTAGGACAAAACATTAAAATATCTTAAGCTTGTGTTAACCACAGACCTTATTTCAGGCATCTAACTACTTCAAAACATCCACTGATTTCCAGACGAGGGCATCGGAAGTGCTGAAATGCGAACTCATTTCTGGGTTTTAGGACTCATTCCTGTAGCACTCTGTTAACAAATGTCTTTGAGACTAGTGGCAAATGAGGACATGGGTGGATGTGGCCAAGGGGGAGAGGGGAACTTGGTGATGGATTTCAGTTTATGTTACTGCAATAACTGTCTTTATTAATATAATAAGTAGCCGTGGCCTCTATAGGTGACGACCTTTTTATGCTCTGCCACTCACTCAGTAGACACAGCGACACATGAAAAGCAGAAGTTGCACAGTGAGATATTAGAAACACCGTTTGACTGACAGTATTTCATTGCAAAGAACATGATATCATTTCCTGTTTAGGAAAAAAAGCAGAACTATAGTATGTTGATATTTGGTTAATTTCGTAGCTTCTGGTTTCTTTATATTTTTCTTAGCATTTTCTGAAAAAAGGACACATTTCTTTCACTTGCTGAAAGATGCTGATTTTTACAATAAGGCATGCTTTACAAGAGATGTTTGGCAATCTAAATTTCCAGATTAAATGATAATATTTTATATCATGATGATTTTGGCCAAGATTCACCCATCCTTTTTTTTTTTTTTTTTTTTACTATATCCTCTTGTCTTGTTCAGGGTTGTGGGGAGTTAATCTCAACATACTATGCATTTTTTTGTATCGTTCTGTGTTTGTGTCAGAAGTGTTTACGCTGAAAAATTAAATAATCCCTCCACTATGAAAGTTTTGTTTCAAAATGCACCTTATTTCTGAACAAATTTAGTTTAAACCTGTGATTTTTTTTTTTTCAGATATGCCCATTTTCTGATAATCACATGCAGTTTGGGGCAAAACAATGCAGTTGCTTACATGCAATACAAATGTGTTATTTTTGCCAATTCTAAAAATGGTGAATTTGATTATTTTGGCATACTGGGGTCCCTAAAGAGTCTTAGAATTGCGTAAATTGGGTATGACTGGAAAGCTGAGACTGAACCCCTGTATTCATGTGTGATGATGTTAGTCCCCATAGTAGTCATTTCATTATAGTAGGACAATTTTTTGTAACTGGATCTCACTGTATAAAATGACCTGTGGTGACCTCTAGGATAATCACAGCCTCATGACACTTTACAGCCACAAACTAGAGACCTAGAGCATTCAGTATGGCTTTCCTAGGTAGATTGACAATAAGGGGGTTTCTGAGCAGTTTCCACAACAGAAGCGCTCGCCATCCATTCGCCGCAAAATACAATTCTTGTGGAAATCTCCAAATGTCAAAAGTTTTTGATACCAAATCCAAGCATGATTTTTTTCTGTGGTGTTCCTCAAGGTCTTGGTGTCTTAATGTGGTATTTTGGAGCGATTTTTGAATTCTTGAGTGGTTAAAAAAAAAAAAATGGTTAAATTTAGCACCACATCTGTGTAACAAATGGTATCAACCCACAAATGCTGAAAAACTAGAACAACTTGCCACACAGTGCTGAGCTGCATTTCAAATCATAATCTTCAGGTTCCCAGCTTTCAGATGATGTACACAACTACCATGTGACATCTACTGCTGACCTGCTATCTCCCCCTAAAGACCCTCTGTACCCCCCCTAAAAAAGAGAAATGATTTAGGTCTCAAAGGGTTAAGGAGATCTGTTGTTTATTATAACCTAGCTTGAAATCTTCCCATCTGTCTTTCACCTCCTGTCTTCCACAATCTCACCACTCCGTGCTCCAAGAGGGAGCCACTGAGCTGCTTTGCCTCCGAGCAGGAGGGGACAGCACGTTGATTTGTGTGACGCGGTGGAACAATCTGACCCGAGGTTCAGAAGAATCATAGACTCCCCGGGGAGAGGAGGAGGGAGAAGAAAGGTTTCAGCAAGGAATGAGAGAAAGATAATAAGGAAGGGGAGGGGCTGGGACCGGCCCTGCCATGCCAGAGAGATGTCTATTACCACAGCTCAATATAGACAAGTGATCCAAGTTGTCAAGAGCAGAAAGTGAGAGTGAGAGTCTGCTTTGAACCCTGGTGTGACCTGAGTAAGAGTTACGCAAAAAACAAGAGAAAGAATGGGGAACTAGAAAGCGAGAGAGTGGTGAAAAATTGAGTAGCCAGTGGTCTGTTGATTGTGAAAGCCACCAGCTTTTGGGTGACAACAGGGCCAGAGAGTGCCCACTAGTAGCCAAACCACTAAACAGCACTCATCCACTTCAGAAGCCTGCTGTACTGTAGGTGGTGCGGTGGTAATATTATCCAGAAGCTCTCATGGAGACGGCAACGGCTCTCTCTAATTCTATCCATGATGGTGCTGCATTAACCCCTGAGTGCATGGATTTGTATTGGTCTTTATTAGATTATGTTGGGTCAGATACATAAAGGCGAGAGGATTACATGCAAACTACAACCATGTGTGTGTGTTTTGTATACATTGCACTAGAGGGATTAGTCAAAGTGTCCGGAAGTTATCCAGCATCACAGGAACCCCCTCCCTTTCTTCATGATTTAGGATTAAAAACTGGACTTAAATAGAGGTTTAGTTTATGTATATTATTCACTTTGGCTAACACGCTCACGCTCAATGTTTAAACCTCTCCTGCTTCTTCCTCCTGCTGTGTGTCAGCTCCTGGCTAAGGACCCCAAGGAGCGACTGGGCTGTCAGGGTCGAGGGGCCATAGAGGTCAAGCAGCACCCCATCTTCAGAAACATCAACTTCAAAAGGCTGGAAGCCAACATGCTGGACCCTCCCTTCAGCCCCGACGTAAGAACAGAACTCACACACACACACACACACACTTGTAGCAGCTTGTAGCCCGAAACGTCGGCGAGCGGCAAATCGGCATACAGGAAATACCATTGTCACAAGTAAACAAACACTTCCAGTATAAGCAAGTTATCATGGGGGTGGTGAGAAGCAGGCGTGGGATTTCAGTGTCATCGTTTGAAATCCCAAACTGGCTGAGAAAATTGAAAAACATGCTTTTCTATAGCGATATTAAAACAGAGTTTCCCTGTTTTAATGGTAATCATCACTAATAACCTCCAGTGGAGCTTGTGAACAGTAGATGTGTGGTCACACTACGGAGTGGAACACAGACACTCCCTTCCTTAAATGAATGTGACTCAACCGTAGTAATAGAGTTAGGAGTAGAAGGGACATTTCCATTCAAATCAACATAGCAGGATGGTCAGAGAGAGCGGTGGACATTTTGATGTGTACTGTTGCCATAGCAACCGCTGTAGCGGACTGACTTCCGTATAAACTGAACTGACTTGTGGCAAGTCGCAGATTCACAGCAAAGGGACAAGCTAACTAGCTAACTAGCCAGCCAGCTGTCTCCGGGAACACGTCCGTTCTCTTCCCGGCGAGCTGCGACCAAACACTTTACGGCCCAACAGATGTGTGTTCCTGTTGTCACCATAACAACTAACAACAATTTCCATTTTCTTTTGTGCTAATCAAATTACCACAGCAAACAGTTGAATGATCCTTCTGCTTCTATTTTATTTCTGAGCTCAACCAAAAGCACTGTAAGCTTCTTGTGGTTTTTGGCCAACGATAACAAAAAGCTGTTTGTAGAGAGAATCGTTATATTTCCAGTGTCGTAAATAGCCCCAGTGAGGTTAAATCAATAGTTGAAAGTAGATAGTGCTATTTGTGTTTCTATTTTGGGTTATTCGGGTCAGTAGGGCCACGCTGTGGAAAACAGCGTGGCCCTCAGGCGTGTGAAGACTTCCATGTTTTTAAAATAACCATCTGACTTGAAGCAGGATTAGTATTCCCCCTCCTGCTTTCACTTTTCACAATTGTCTCTTTTCTTTTCTCTCTCTCTCTCTCTCTCTCTCTCTCTCTCTCAGCCTCGGGCCGTGTACTGTAAAGACGTCCTGGACATTGAGCAGTTCTCCACTGTCAAAGGCGTGAACCTTGACCCCACAGACGACGACTTCTACCACAAGTTTGTCACAGGCAGTGTCTCCATCCCGTGGCAGAACGAGGTACTGCGGGCAAACGCCACCGAGATGATGTCATTGTTCAGGCCCACAGCAGACACGAACGTACAACGCAGTACACCACTGGTGACATAGGAATACTTGTATTAAAGAAGGAAACCGTCCTTTAAAGGACCAGTGTGTAACATTTAGGAGATCTATATGCAGAAATGGAATATAATATTCAGAACTATGTTTTCATTAGTGTATAATCACCTGAAACTAAGAATCGTTGTGTTTCCATTAGCTCAGAATGAGCCCTTCATAGCTACACTGGGAGCGGGTCCTCTTAATAGAGTCCCCCATATTACCATGTTTCGATTCTGATTGGTCAATCACTGCGTTCTGCGATCTGTTATTTCTTTATAGCAGACCATTGCAATGTATAACAGACCGTTGCTGTGGGCGCAGTTCTGATGTCAGACTCTGGAGGACCGTTTTTGTGTCAAATTATTGATTTTTTTTTTTAAGTATGTAGCCATGTAATAAGCGGGATAATGTACAGCGAGCCAGTTTAGGGGTTTATTTCACAACAATGACCGGCTCGCTGTACATTATCCCTTACATGGCACCCACCCTTAAAGCTGACGTACAGGTCTTTTGTAGAACCAAACTCCTAAGGAACTGAAAGTTATCCGTATAGATAACTCAACCTCTCGTCCTTTCTTAGATGATTGAGATGGAGTGCTTCAAAGAAATCAACGTCTATGAGACTGACGGGACGCTGTGCTCAGATCTGGACGTGAACCGGCCTAATCCTCCACCAAAGAGAGGCTTCTTCTATCGCCTGTTCAGAAGAGAGGCAAGTGCTAGTGCTCCGGCAACTGTCCGAGGGGGTGGGGGCTAAGGTACTTCTTCTCTTCCTTCTTTCCTTTCCCCCCCCCTACAGGCCGTGTCCAAACTCAACATGTGAAAACGTTAACCCTCCCACCCCCCCACCCCCCCGAACCTCTGTGAAAGTTGAATCAGTTTGTTGTTACCAGTGAAGTCATCCCTAGTTTAAGTTACTTAGAATAAGGCCTCTCGTTTTCCTTTTCCTTCCCTTTGCATATTCTTTTCTGTATTTTGCTGCCACTTTGTCTCAGAAAGTCTTACATGAGGATTTCTTTGTTGAGAGAAGCTGGTTTGTGATTGTTGGAAGACTTGATATCAAGCTTTGCTTTTAAGACAAGATGTTTGTCAGTGGTAACACATATTCTAACGTCTTTTATTGGTTGCAGGGACTACTCGGCTAACAGGTTATTTCCACTTAACTTTCACCTGTCCTTTTATTACCGAGACCTTTCATTTTGTTCTGTACTTGTTTGACCTTCCCTTGAAATTGAGGGTGTAGCGACCACTGGGGGGACTCACTTTCCAAAATCCGACTTTTATAGTTTCAGTTTGATTTTTCCTTCTTAAAATCACTCTGAACAGTGATGTCTGACGAGGAAAATGTCAATATGCTCATCTCATCTGGGTCACCTTCAGTTATCACCATGTGCTCACAGCAATGAGCCTTTAAGGCAGCATGTTTGTCCACTCCCACGTTGATAAGAGTAGTAAATACTTGAAAAATATCCCTAAAAAATGTGCAATTAATTTGCGATTAATCACGATTAACTATGGACAATCGTGCAATTAATCGCGATTTAATATTTTGATCAATTGACAGCCTTACTCTACTACCATTATTATATGAAGCATCACTTAGTTAGTTATTTGCTACCAAATGTACAACCTTGCTTCAGTTGCACGTCTTATGTTATCTTCTACACCGGCTCGGTCCGCTACAGAAACACCTCTTGTGATGTGGTGAAGACAGTCGAGGTCGACCTCATCCTGCACATGTGAGACGTCGTTGTGATGAAAGTTAGTGACATATATCCTCACTTCTTGCTCTCCCCAGGTCTGTTTTAAGAGCGGTTACAGTGACGACGAGATCGAAGAGCCCTCGCGACTTTAAACCACTCCCTCCACCTTCCTTCCTCCCCTCTCCCCAACCCACCCTCGCCCTTCGCCGCTGAACTTCACCACAAACTCCAACCGAGCGCAAATCTTAGGAACTCAGTGAATGTTGACCTGTATTTATGAGCTGTATTAAAAGTGTATTATAATTAAAGAAAAAAAAAGTATGAGTTTAAAGATTTTGTACATTTGTACTTGAATTTATGTCTAGATGTATATTTTCACTAAAGGTTGTATTGTACAAAAAGCCATAAAAGTACCACTTGAATGCATACATTACGTTTTTATTTCCTTTTTTAGTTTCTTTTGGAATGGATAATGTGTATTGGGGAGTTTTTTGTTTTTTTTAAGAAGCACAGTACCTGTAGTTTATTTTTTTTTCTCAATGTAGCATAAGGCCTTTTTATTTTTGTATGTGCTGTATGTTTGTCATTGATTTGGCCGACGTGACGTGTTGCATCAGATCCACCCGGTTCCCAAGCTAACCCTCAGCCTCTGCACCCCTCAAGGCTCAGGTCGATCTGAACGAAGGACGTAGATCCAAATGATATGGGGTAAAATAAATCCAGTTTTAGAATTGCTGGGTTGATGCCGTGCTGCTCAAGCCCTCCCATGTGTTTTGCGGACCTCCACCTTTTGATTTACATTGGATTAGAAGTGATAATCCACATCTTTCCCTCAGCCCAGTCAGGCAGGTTGCACTGGACTGGATGGCATGTGTAGTAAACGGCATTCTAGGTGCCTGTACCAACTCAATGCTAGATTTATTTCTGAATTAGCGTATGCAACAATTAGTATATTTTAAGGAAATATTACGGAGGCTTTTTCTTTCAGTAATACAAGGCCTGATAATTCTCATTCCTGGACCTCTCCAAAAATCTCTCGAGCTGCTAAAAGGCTCAGATGATTAATTTCAGACTGTGTTTCCTTCGGGAGCACAGCTGTTAAGTAAACGTCTGTTACATAATTCACTCAGGCAAAACAAGTTTTGGTTATTTATCTTTGTTCCTCATCCTGCGTCTTTTGTCGTACTACCTGGCTTTTCTTTGTTTTGTTTTTCCCTGACGTGTCCGGTTATTAAAAAACCTGCTTCACGTGCTGAGCAGAAATCCTTTCCCTTTAAATATTCCAGTAATTTGCCACCCATATTTTTAGTGTACCAGAAAGCCCTAGGACAGGTTGAGTCGGAACATAGAGACAGATGATGATGATGGCGCTGTATAAGAGATCTGACCCGCAGCTGTCAAGGGCTTCATCTCGATAACAAATTGCTGTTGCATTAAACTAACTTCCATTGATTCAGCTGTCAGCAGCTATTAGCCTCTGTGCTGAGTCAAGACGCAGCCTGCTTTGGCCTCTGTGCCTGTTGATCATAGATAGCACCATGCCTGATGGCCACATATCCTGCTAGTAGACCTCCAGTTAGACCGCCGTGGCTTGGTTTGCACTAGACGAAAATAACATTTCTTAATCGTAATAGCGCCCACCTTTAAAGGATTACGTTGGAATTTTTCAACCTGGACCCTATTCTCCCATGTTTTTGTGTCTAAGTGACTAACGGGGACAACATTTTTTGAAATTGGTCCAGTTTTGTGGGAGAACGCTGCAGCCGCTAAACGGGCTGTAATGTGATCATTTGGGGCAACCTGGCATAGTCAGTTTACATCCACTAAAAGTGCTTGTTTTTATTATAAGTGTCTGACAACATTATGGAAAGGACCCCACAGAGAAATGAAACCTTTCGCTTGATTTGGTCTGTTTTGTTATTGTGTGTCTTGCTCGGAGAAGCCTCGTTCTGAAATCTCGCGTCGCCTCCACATTGACGAAATTATCTAAATATTCAGCCATGACAGTGAAAATATTTTAGATAACACTAAGCTATGCTTTCTGTACTCCAACAAAACAAACAAATTCAAACATCTGAGTCTGTCAGTGGCAAAAACTAGCCCTTCAGTGGATGTAAACTGACGGTACCAGCTTGCCCCAATTGATTACATTACAACCCGTTTAGTGGCTGCAGCGTTCTCCCTCAATACTGGACCAATTTCAAAAAGTCTAAGTTAATCACTTAGACACAAAAACATGGGAAAGTAGGTTCCAGGTTGAAAGTTATCCTTTAACTATTCCATTGAAACCCTGTATGTTGTCCTGTCATAGGAATGACTTGGATCTTGACTTGCTTGTATGTGTGTAGACGGGGAGGAACGGGGGAATGATGTTTTATTATCATCCTGCCTGCAGAGTCCCCATCATCTGTGCCTGGGAACACTCGTCCTCTTGCGCAACCACAGTTGTTGCGCACATTTGTTTCATCATAGACCTAAGTGTTTCCTTCCAAGTTAACCGATCCTGAACAAACACATTTTCTGTCCATTTCCCAGCATGTTCCAATTCTTTGTTCTCAGTGGCATTAGAAGCCATTTTGCTTTTGAATTTTGCTTTTGAGACAGTTGCTGTTTACTCCCCACCACCTGTTTTTAATGCTGTGAATACCCAATCTGGACATATTCGCTTTGTGTGTGTGTTACATTGTATGCAAATGCAGCTTTTGTTCAATCTAATGCATTGAAGTACAACAATACAATAGTTAGAAATCATGTAGGGACCTGACTGTCACTCAAATTGAATTTCAAACCATTCAAGACCGCTTACTTTTAAAATGGTACGCATATAATTCCCCATTAACTAATTTTGCAGCCGTTTAGACTGTTGACAGGCTATTAAATAGGCGTTATTAGTCGCTATAAGCCCCATAGATGCGGGTCAATAAGGGCCTACTACACCCACTAGTGGGTTTTATCATCTATTCACATGATAGATCACCGAAAGAAGGTATAAAAGAAGATGACTAGCGACCGTAGTAATTATGACGGGAGCTAAAGAGGAAGTGAGGCGCTGTAGTTTAGACAATCTGAAACTCCATATAGGGTGGAGGTTAGGGGCCATGGATGAGACACAAAATACAGGGTTTTCACCCAGGAGACTGGGGTTCACATTCCATGTTGAGACCAACAACGTGTAGTTGTCTTTGTGTTCACAAGACTTTTGCTTTCCCTTTTGAAACTTGGTTAATTAAAGCCAAAAAGTGTTTTTTGTTGCCTAAACCTAAAGAAGTTGTAGTTGTGTTGCCTAATCCTAAAGAAGTTCTAGTTGTGTTGTCTAAACCTAAAGAAGCCTTTTTGTTTGTTCAAAACGTTTAATTCAGTTTTACAACATGTTAGAACGTGTTGCTTTTAAGTTTCACTTTCAGTTTTACAACGTAGTAGGCACAGTAGGCCCTTAATGACCCACATCTATGGTGCTTATAGCTACCGATGACGCCTATTTAATGGCCTGATAACAGTCCCATCAGGTGCATTTGGAGGGTTGGCTTGTTCTAAAAAATGTTGTCCCCTGTTGCACATTCCATTATCAGAAATCAGGAATCGAATGTGTGCATCTGTTGCTGGCTTGTCGTCACTTGAGTTTCTGAGTGTCTTTGTTATTTTTTTTATTTTGTTTTTGTTGCTCTCAGGCACATTTTGAAGCTGATTTCTCTCGCCTATGTAGATTTTAGCCTTTTAGCTCTTTAGCCTCAAAAAACCTTGTAAATGATGTATTTCTAACATGTAACTAAGCTCTAACACACATTCACTCACTCTCACAGGGAAGCTAAACTGTGTTTGCCACCCATGCCTCTGTCATTGTTTGAACTTGTACCATCCATATAGCGGTAAAGAAATTCAGTTTCATTGCACTATGGTGTGTTTTGACAATGACTATAGGAAGTGTCTTGAACCTTTTTTTGCCAATGATACCAAAAGCAACATTAAGTAAATCAAACTTGTCTTGTTATCGGAAGAATTTACTGAAGAAAGACTGACGGCCTTTTTTGTATGTGCCAGTTCTACCAAGTTAAGTTCTCGCATCCCGCCTTTTTTATTTTTCAACCTCTTTATCATTCCGTCCATCCTGAGAGAAATTCCTTCACATAAAGGAACTTTAAACAGCTCAACAGTTTTGAATGTCCGCACTAAGTGCATTGTAATGCCTGTTTTAAAAAAAAAAAAAATACATATGTTTTATTACTCAAGCATGTATCGGTTTGTAATACTTCAGGTTCCTTGTATATGTAAATGATGACCTTCTAGTGCCAACATATCTCACTGGTGTCTGAGGACAACTTTATAAATGGAAAGGTGACCAGCTGAGTTGGCCCCGTTTGAATACATGACGTGCATTCCTTCTCTCCTGCCTTCCTCCAAGGCGGTGATGGCGAGCGCCCCCCCCCTCCTCCTCCTAAAAAAAAAAAAAGAAAAAGGTTTAGAAGTGAGAGATCCTCCGTTCCTCGATGTCACTTGAGTCTAGTTTTGGGATAACCACCGATAAATGCCTGGAGGTTCTCCAGGGTTCCACGCTCTTCTGTCCAGATATGTCAGACAAAGGATATTTTCAAGGAAGGGTGGGGAAGGACAAATGCATTATGGGTATTCAAACGGGGCCTGGGACTTCTTGATTTTCCTTCTTTTTTTGTATCTGTACAGTCATGTCGTTCAACCACTGCAGTCATTGTTAATTCTTGTACAAGTTGTATCACTGGTTGTTGTACCATATCTGACATTTGTAATTATGAAATAATACACTGCCATTTGTATAAAAATACTTGTGTCTTGACTTATTTGTGTCATAATATTCATTTGTTTTAATAAGTTGGGCATAGATGGGAGAAAAATAGTATCATGCTGCTATGACCTACTGTATGTAATGTCCAAGCCACAATATACTGTAAGCTATACCTGCGCTGGTGGCATAAGAGGGTATTTGCTGCAGATAAGAAATTATGAAAGCTTCTCCTACGACTTTCTTCACCCATTACATATAGGATTTAATTACAGAGTCAGGGGTGGGTATAATGAGCTTCAGTATAATTGTCCATGAGGAGGTGAGAGCCAGATAAGTTAGATTTCCATGGATGTGTGTGCATTATGTTTTCGGGTTTTACATCCGTCTGGTTCATTTTTCTGGAACATCTTGAGGGAATTTCTTAAGATTTTGGCACCAAACATCCACCTGGACTCAAGGATGAACTGATTAGATTTCGGTGATCAAAGGTCAAGGTCACTGTGACCTCATGTCCGTCCCATTCTTGTGAAAGCAATATCTCAGGAACACCTGGAGAGAATTGGGTTACATCTGGCACAAAGGTCAAGGTCACTGTGACCTCACAAAACACATTTTTGGCCACAAGAATTCATATGCTAATTATGACAATTGACATGGATGTAAACTGCAACTTGACTGGTTAGCGGAGGTATACAACCGCGAGTTCTCCTTGGTTTGAATCACGGGAAGAGAGAAAAAGGATGAGAGAAGATGTTTGCATTCATCACTGAATACGAACGGACTTTTTTTTAATTGTACCACAGAGAACTACTTTTATTGCCTTGCCTCAGACAGACAGGCCTAGATGAGAGTTCAGGGTTCCTTAGAGGGTGATCTGCTCTGTTTACCCTCTTCCAGATGTCTGGACTCGACTCACATGACTTTGACTCGAGTCAGACACAAGTCACAAATTTGATGACTGATTCAAATGATGACTTTAGGCTCGCGAAACTTGGACCAAGCTGTCAAACTAGGTAATCTAGTTCTAAAATGAAGCGAGATTCAGCAGTGACTAGTTCATATTCAATTTAATTAGGAAATAAATTGGCTTAACCTTTAATTAATCCCAGATCAGGATGTGTAGAGTTTACCCAACAAGAGCGTTCAAGACCCCACACAATGAGAGGACGTTTGTTTTTCATCCAACTGCTCTAGAAGCACTGACATGCGAATATGAATATTTTGGTCCCAGCAGTGAACTTAAGCGCTTTATACAGATCTTATGAAAAAGATGAGATGTCTCTCTAAAAGAGAAGGGAGCAAAGTGGACATTCAGCCCAAGTCTTTCCTTATATTAATGAAATGTCAGTCATTAAGGAAGGTGTCGCAGCAGTCATCCACCACCTGAGGGTGCATCAGAGCAAAACACACCAGAGGGAGCAATACACAATTTGGGAGTAGAGTAAGGGAAAGAAGGAAGTAAAACCTGGAGGTGAGAGTAGATGCATACCTAATGAATTGTTTTATTGGAAGAACCCTTTCATGACTTTTATACCTGCACAGTATGGTTTATAGTTCCCACCTTGTTACAAATCAACAAAAAGCAGACGAAAACAAGACAAAGGCTTTTCCTAATTGAATCAGACCCACTGTGAAGTCACTGAGTGAATGATTACTCACATGGCAGCTGGGCAGAAACCCGGTTTTGCCAAATTTTATATCTGAGTCATTTATAAAAAATATAAAAATGTTACAAATGTTTTCCTTTTCTCAAAGAAATGTGTGAACAAGTGACATTGTAAATATAAGGTGCTCAAAGTTAGATTGCAATTTTTTCAATTTAAATGGTATTTTTTAAGCCAATAACAAGGTGTGCCTACCGTCCCAGGGAGGCAGAATTTGGGGAAACTGCACTCCTTGTACATTTAAGAAAATTGCACCTGTCACGTTTGGCTTTGGCTCCAAAAATCTTGATAAATTGTTAGCAGGCACCTGGATCTGGTCAGGGATCAAATTATTTTCATCACTGTTCAAGTAGTCTGTGAGTAACAGAAGGTTTTTTGGTGTCCCAAATAGGCAAAGCTTGAGAATTGTGTCAATACTTAGACATTATTTTCCAGCTGCAAGGGGACATGAAAAAGCATGCCACGTACCTCTGGGTCACATTACACCTGTTTTTGATTTTCTTTTCTTTGAAACATTATCGGTGTAACAAAATGATATATTTTCCATCCAAAGCCCTCCGTCTGCCACCTGTGTTAGGTCTGATTTAGCAGCTGTCATTAAGTCAGACAGTCAGATGCAAAATACAATCAAAGAGACACACAAAGTTGCTCCCCGTAAACTGTGCACATTGTATTAAGACAAAAATAAACAACACACTCCCTAATGATTATGTAGCACACAGCCACATAAAGCACATGTAGGCTATTTGGTCCTGTTTGTTTGTTCCCAGGACATCTCAAAATCAACATAACAGACCTCAATGACATTTGGTGGAATATTAGGTCATGAACAAGGGGACAAATTAATGTTGATGAGATAGCACCACCATGTGGCCATTTATATAGAACTTTATATTTTAGCTGACAGGAAGATGACTGTTTGAACACTTGCTTTCTGAAAAAGGGTTGCAGGGCGTCAGGAACAAAATCAAATTACATAAAACATGTACAACTTCAAGATTGACTGCAGTTGACTGACAAGCTTTTGCTGATGGCTTGTTCGAAATTGAGAAATTCAAGACCCCTTATTAATAACTTACTAACATTTCTGTGAGAGATACACGAGCATCTTTTAAGGCATCAAATATTTCCTGTAAACCCTTTATAAAGGGTGACTTATCAAAACGTAACAAGTATGTAAAGGTATCTGCTGGCACACTGAAATAAAAAAATTGAAAAGTGTGAAGAGAATATAGCATTAAAAATTACAAAATTCACTAGGCTCTCAAATATGATTGTATTTACTTGTATGTGTATGTATGTACTTGTGCTAATTATTGTGGACACAAATGACTGATCTAATGACTGCAGAGAATGATGGACTTCATTGAGCAACAGTGCAGAGGCTCATACACAGTAATAAAGCGAGCAAACTGGTCGTCTTTTTTAGGGAAGCTATAGTTGGAAATGTAAGGCTCTAAAATTCTCAGGTGGAGCGTCCCCGCATCCTTCACATCTCTTGTAGAGGGAATTGTCCTCATGCAAGCTCCTGGTAGATCTGGACGTCTGTGAAGTCCAACAGGGTCTGGAGAAAACCACAAAGAAGATGTGTTGTATTAAAAATACCATGCATCACTAAACCTCCATCACAAAGTTGATTGTAGGATTATTTACAGAACAGAACAGAACCAGACTTTCTAACATTTGAGGTCTTTCCACCTCAGATATTATTCTAAGATGTTCTATTACTCAGACATACTGTATAACATCCCTGTTTTCACTTAATGACTTCTACAGGCTTCATCATTTCTAACATGCATTCAAAGATCAGACTTAAAAATGAATGGCTAGACACTGAGACACCACCAAATATCTCCTACTGCTATACATCAGCCTGATCAACACTATACCTTGAGTTCAGACTATGGTGGGAGGACGAAGAGCTCTTTCTGTCCGATGAAGTTCAGCATCACAGTCAGTCAACGTATGGAAATACCTGGGAGAAGAAAAAGATGGTGTAAATAGAATTTAATCAGAAAGACAGCTTTAATTTATCAACCCAGTCATGCTGTTATTACACAGCTATGTTTTTGCATGTTGTCTGAAAGGTTATATATTTCTGAGTGTAACTCTGGTCCCTGCTGTTCCGCTTAGGTCTTGACATGGCAATAGGATAGGTGGCAGGAAGAGGTTGTTGGTGGACCTACAGTTATCTGGAAGAATCTTCAGGTGGAGGTTCGGGCTACAGCTGTCTGCCAGAATCTGCAGGTGGAGGTGGTGGCTGCAGGTTGCTGGCAGAAACTGTAGGTGGAGCTACAGTTGTAAGTCAGAATCTTCAGATGGAGTCGGAGGTGCAGGTTGATGGCTCTAGGTGGAGGTTCAGGCTGCAGCTATCTGCAGGTGGAGGTGCAGGTTACTGGCAGAGGCTGTATACGTAGGTAGTAGGCAGATGCACGAGCTGCAGCACACCTCCACCTCCAGCCTCTTCCAGCATACTGTACCGCCACCTCCACCTGTAGGTTCTTGCAGACAGCTGCAGCACAAACCACCTCCAGCCTCTTCCAGCATGCTGCACTGCCACCTCCACCTGTAGGTTCTTGCAGACAGCTGCAGCACAAACCTCCACCTCCAGCCTCTTCCAGCATGCCACACCGCCACCTACACCTGCAGACAGCTGCAGCCCAAACTCCAGTCTCTGCCAGCATGCTGCACTACCACCTCCACCTGCGGATTCTGGCAGACAGCTGAAGCCTAGACCTCCACCTCCAGTCTCCGCCTGCATGCTGCACTGCTACCTCCACCTGCAGAATCTGGCAGACAGCTGAGGCCAAACCTCCATCTACAGCTTCTGCCAGTAACCTGCACCTCCATCTGTAAACAGCTGCAGCCTGAACCTCCACCTTTTGGGCCCAGTGGCATCCCGTGACAGACACAGAAGTTGTAGAACCGTCGTTTGGCCCATGGATGTAGGTTTGGTCACTACGAAAATTGGGATCAACCTTCGGGGCTCTTCCTGGGGGGCTTGAATGCTAATCTTTTTACAAAGTCCTGCAGTTTATTTCCATGTATCTCTAGTGTAGAATAAGTCTTCTTTGACATGCATGTTTGCTGTATAACATTTAGATTTGACACATTTATCAATTGAGCTGTAAACTAACTGATAAGATAAGATAAGATATTTCTTTTTTAGTCCTGCAGTGGGGAAATTTGCAGTGTACAGCAGAAAAGGGGATAGTGCAAAAAACAAGATCCATCAGCTAACACAGTAAAAAAAAGAGCTAAACAAAGTGTAACAAAATATGAACCATTTAAATAGAAGGAAGTATAAAAAATAGGAGCAGTATATACAGTATTGACAGTAAACAGACTATTAACAAAATTGCGCAAGTGGAAAATGATATTGCACAGTGAGAATGAATGAATGAATGAAATTCCACCTGAAAATATCAGGTTATTGTCAATCTATCAGGTTGTTTATTGTCTATTTATCAAATTATTGTCAATCTATCTGTTCAATGATGCGAGCCTCCCCACTGTCACACCTCCCACACTCATGTTTCTCGGCTCACGGATAATAAGAGCCACAGCTGCAGCGTTGCTGTTGCTCTAATATGTTTTCACAATCTGGATCACAGCGGTCCCGTGACAGCAACAATCACAACAAAAGAAAAAAAAAACGTAGTCACTCATTGGTTCGTTCTCACGTCACTCAACGTCATACCGCAGTCTGATTGGCTGCTGACGTTGTAACCCCGCCCCTCTCTGTCAACTGTCACATCTGCCACTTCCTTGTGTGTCTTGTCGGATGAACGCAGCGCTGCATCAAAGATGGCTCATTATCCACCAGCGTTTAGTTCATTTAGTATCAACACTGTGAAGCAATAAGAGAGATATCTTGCACGCAGAGACGACGGAGAGCCGGTGGTAGCTGTAACGAGCAGCGTCTCGTCGCACTACGCACCGCTCGCTCTCTCTCTGGTCTCCTCTGTGCTAAGCTAGTTAGCTCACATAGTAAATATTAGCCTAGCTTAGCTTACTGTTGACTGCTAAAATGGCCACCATGGAGAAGCTGATGAAGGCCTTTGAGAGTCTGAAGTCCTTCCAGCAGCAGCAGGGACCACCGACCGCAGAGGAGCTCGTCCAGAGGCAGTGAGTGATGTTTGTCTTATAGCAAGCTGACGGCTAACAGGTAGCTTAGCATGAGAGCTAACGCTGCTGCCTCTCAGGGTTTAACAGCTAGCTAGAAGATGCTAACATGCGAAGATGCAAACCAGCAACCAGAGTCTAATGTGTTATTTAGTTAAGCGTCTCTGCTATTTGAGATCTACTTGTTGTCAGACATTTCACCAATGTTTAGCAGGACTTTGTTGCCTTTATGTGAGTGTCAGCTATAGGAGCATCTTTAGGGTCAGACTAGCTCACATGATGGCTCACATAGCAGGTATCCGCTAAGTGATGCCCACGCACCTGCTAAATCCCAAATCAATCACACATTTTTATCTGTCCAAAAATTACATTAAAGGAAGATTTGTCAAATATTTAATACTCTTATCAACATGGGAGTGGGCAAATATGCTGCTTTATGCAACTGTATGTATATATTTATTATTGGAAGTCAATTAACAACACAAAACAGTGACCAATATTGTCCAGAAACCCTCACAACATATTTTGATGACATATTTTTCAAACTGTGAAACAGTAAAACTTTCAAGCTGTCAGTGTGTCAGTGTGCTGACTTGACTATAACTTGCCCCACAGTTCATGTGATTATCATATAGGAGGCATGTCTGTAAAGGGAAGACTCGTGGGTACCCATAGAACCCATTTACATTCACATGTCTTGAGGTCAGAGGTCAAGGAACCCCTTTGAAAATGGCCATGCCAGTTTGTCCTTGCCATAATTTAGCATATGTTTGCAGCGTTATTTAGCCTGCTAAAGGGACCAGGGACCATTTAAAAGGTTCAGTGTCTGCTTAATAAGTTGATCTCGGAAGAACACTGTTTGGAAAAGCCACGTTCATATTTTGAGAGTATAACATTGTGTAGTTAATTGTACAGAAGAAGGGTAGATAGATATCATAACTACTGTTCTGCTGATGACCTGGTGCATTAATATGGCAGTATCCTGGACTGACATCACCTAACGCCTGTCCATCAGACTCCATGCTGGTTATTGTAAAGTGGGGTGCCCCGGTGTTTCACCTGGTAGAGTGGGGTGCCACGGTACTTCACCTGGAAGAGCGGGGTGCCCCGGTGTTTCACCTGGCAGAGTGGGGTGCCCCGGTGTTTCACCTGGTAGAGTGGGGTGCCCCTTGTACCAAGGTTGAGTCCTTATCGGGTTCGAATCCTATCCGTGGCTCTGTCCTGCATGTCATCCCCTGTCACAATTAGCACTGTCACTGCCTGTAAAGTAAAAAACAATAACAAACAATTACGCACAACTAGCACTGTCAAACAAAGTGTAAAAAAAAAAGAAATCAAGCTTTTTCTATTCAGGAACACATGCCAAACACCTTCAGTTATTATAGTACTTTTTCCACCTTTACAAATTGTATTATTCAGCCTAGTCAATCATTTCAAGGAAATCTGTTCTACTGATTTTGTTTGTACAGCACTAGCAGACTCATCAGGTTCATCTGCCAGTCCAGAGGTCCCTAAAAATGTCTATTTTCACCTGTTGTCAGCAATATTCTCCATGATAAAACTATAATGGATTGCTTAAAAAATAATACTATAATGGATTGCTTTTCCTCCTTTAGTATAACCAATTTATAATGGTAATATACTGTAGTTTGACATTTTTTTCTGTCATGAATATAAATCTATTATTAATCATGATTTTGTTGTATCAAACTAGTATCACCTTCTAGTCAGTGAAATGATTGAAAGCTATTAACCTGGATAGGATAAGATCTTGAAACTCATAGGTTTAAATTTGGTGAGCCAATAAGGACTTAGCTTGGGGGAAAGCCAAGTCCCTCTAATCATGCATTGAGCTTCTGCAGTCGGTGCAAAGCAGTTGTGGTGCCTGGCTCTGAGAACTGCAGCCGCTTTGCACTCTTCTGATTACTTTTCTTTCTGGTGCAACAGAAAGTTGTGAGCAAGTGGCATGCACTGTGTTTTGATCGCAGGTGATCAATATAGTGTAGAGCAGGCTCATCACTTAGGATTTAGAAGGTTCATACAAGGAGGCCACCATTTTTTTTTTTTTTATCAATTATGTATCCATAGAGAACTTTGCTACTTGTTCTCACATGACATAATGTAAAAGAGCAGCTACCTTAAATTAGCTGTAAATGATGGAACATAATGTATATGTAGTCTCCCTCAGCTATTTTAGAAAATGTGCTATACCCGGTGACAGAGCAGGGTTTATGCTGCTCTGTCACTGCTGCTGATATATGCTTTATAATTAGATGTGGAGTAAATAGGTCTGAAATTATGGTCTTGTGAGTTTCCACTTAAGTGGCTTGAAACTTTTGAAATGGACATTTCTCTCTTTTAATCAAGGAACACTTTGATTTGACTTGAGTAGAAATGTACAGTATACTGTGTTTTTTTTCATGCCCACATGGGTATCTCTTTACTTGTTGTCTTTTCCATAGACTGTATATATAGATGGACAACGCGTCTCTATTTCCTCCCGCTGTACAGAAGGGAAGCCAAAATAAACCCCAGATACAGGAGCTGCCATGTTGAGATTTTTACGTAATTTGGAGTCGATGTCTGTACAGTAGTAATCGGGGGGGCTGGAGCCGTGGTATCGAAGTCCCGCCCACACACCCGCCCAAACTGAGCATGGTTGCAGCTTGCTAGCATGAGCTACCTAGCTGCTACGTTAGCACCACGGCAGCTTTTTGGCTCGAAAGACACAACAACTAACCATAATATCTATATTACTACATCTATGATCTAATTGACACATGTTCTATAACACAGACTCGTAACGGATATGGAAAGTTAAAGTTACATCTCTTCTCTCGTACACTTCCCGAACCTCCGGCTGCGCGACTACTTCACTCAGAGCCGCTGTCAATCACAGCTGTCAATCACAGCTGTCAATCATGATGTCTCAGCCCCTTTTTATAGAATCATATAACTAATTAAAACCAAACTTCTCAGAAAAATTAACACTTGAACATACATCGGCGTGATAAGAACTACCTAATATGACAGAAACTATCTTTGGGAAACATTTATTTGACTTGTACTTAGACTTTTTAGTTTGACCCATGTCTAATCTGCTAACATAGAGGGGGTGGGCTTTATGACCTATACTGCAGCCAGCCACCAGGGGGCGATCGAGATGTTTTGGCTTCACTTTTGGGGAGCTGTCATGTCATCCATCTTTATATACAGTCTATGGTCTACAGAAATGACCAGTGTTGCAGTGTTTAGTTGGGTGGCACTGACTTCTTATATTCAGTATTCCATTGTGCTGTTTGGCTATTAGCACAAAATTTAATTTGAATCCTGTAGAGAGATGGAATGACTTCCGACAATTTCTTGGAGGTACTTTTTCTGTCTGAACCTAATTGTTCTGTCCAATCTTTCTCTCTCTCTCTGCCTCTATCTTCCTTTGTCTTTTGCTGCCTCTTGTTTACTGTCTCTTCTTCTCATCCTCCCCATCTTTCCTCTATCACAGGAAAAAGGAACAGGCCACCACAAAGAAGGACAGGGTCACCCACTGCCTGACAATATGTGAAAACATTGTGGCTCAGTCTCTGAGGTAGGCCTTGCTGATTGAACCTTTTTTTCCCCAATCAACAGTAGGCCTATGTGTGATAACAATAACCTAAGATTAATACAGTAGTTGCCAACTTGTGTTGGGTTGCATTGAGTGGGCATGGAATTTTACCACTTAAGGTTATATACTGTATATACTTTTTCTGCCTGGGCTGGACAGCAGGCACCAGGTTTCTTTTGCAAAGCACAACAGAATGGTTGCCATATTTTATTTGTTTATAATTGGAATGATGCATATGTTGCCTTAATAGCCTGATCTGCTGCATTTATTATGATCCACATCAAGCTATCTTAATTACTAGTCAGGATACTTTGCCATATATATTAATGGTCCCCAGTGGACGTTTCGTTATTATTCAGGTGATCCAGATTGACCTCTGCTGCGAAGCGGGGTTTGAAACTCATGATTACTTCCAAATGCTTGCTCTTAAAAAATAGAGAAAATGTAGCTTTAGCTATCAGTGTTCAAAGATAGTAGATGTTTGTTACGTCATATAAAGCACAGTAAGTTCTTATTATAGGCTGCTTTTGTCTTTATTATGTATTATTGGCAAAATATAAAGTTGGTACGCTCCAGTGCCAGTGATTTCTTAGGCACTAATACTGTTCAATCACAGCAGGGATGCTCAGCTCTAGGTAGTTCAGAACTAGTCATGATCATAATCATCAATAATTCTCCATAAAGTCTCATTATTCTCATTAAATCTGATAAACTACCTAGCTACTACGGGACTAATCTGTGTGTGTGTGTGCGAGGTTGTGTGTGGGGGAGGGAAAGGCAGGAGCTTGGAAACTGCCTATGAAAAGCTTTTGACTGAAATACAGCTGAATGGAAGAACGTCACTTGTGTGGGTGTTGAGTGTTTAATGTGTGAACAGTTCAGAATAATGTTATTGACATGTACAGACAATGTCTGTTGAAAGCTGAGTATGTATGTGCGTAATGACATTTGCCTCATTGTTCTTCTCTATGGTCCTGGGAGCAGAACGTCTCCAGAGTTTCAGAAACTGCTGGGAATCGCCATGGAGATGTTCCTGCTCTGCAGCGATGACAGCGAATCAGATGTCCGTATGGTAGCCGATGAGTGCCTGAACAAAATCATCAAAGTGAGCAGGACCCAGTACTACTCTCCTCTCTCCTCTTTTCAACATTGTCCTTCATTGTTTCTTCAATGATGGGACAATAACGTTGATCGTCAGTTCATTTTCAGTTGCTACTCACTGAGGACATAATATAAAGAATAATGAGCCTTGATTTGAATGATGGGATCAGATGTGTTATCACCCTATCCAGTTGCCCCATTAGGGACAAATTAAGTCATTAATTTATTATCAATCCATTTAAAAGTATTTTGGTTGTCAGTTTTTATTGTTGAATCAGCCATGTTGCCCAGGATGATCATCATTTTTTATGTTTATTTCCAGGCGCTGATGGACTCCAACCTGCCTAGACTGCAGCTGGAGCTGTACAAAGAAATTAAAAAGGTATGAGATATGTATCTGTGTTTGTCGTTTTTTTTTTATACAACAGTGTTATTCTCACAGACTAAGGATTGACATGTGTTTCATGTAAAGTATGAAAGTTAAAATGCTTGATGTGTTGATGTCAATGGGTGTTTGTGTATCTCTGTAGAACGGTGCCTCTCGGAGTCTGAGGGCAGCTTTGTGGAGGTTCGCTGAGCTTGCTCACCTCATCAGACCACAGAAATGCAGGTATATACACACACAATGCCTGAAAATGGCTGTCTACTTCATTCACATGATGGCAACCATATTTAAATTACATTATGCCAAACTCAGGGGAAATCCCAGGACAGCAAATTTTGGTGTTGATTGTAAACTTATGATCTTAAAATCAGTAGTTAGTTAACCCTTAGAGACCCACATAGACCTATTTTGTCTTTTTAAAGGGGGGAACAGGGGGTCTTTAGGGGGAGCTAGAGGAAGAAACATCACTGTCTAACTCGCTTTTAAATTTTTTTTTTTACTACTTTGTTCTGTTTGCATTCTTCTCTCTCCCTCCATCTCTTGTGGTCCAGACCCTACCTGGTCAACCTGCTGCCATGCCTCTCCCGAATCACCAAGCGGCAGGAGGAGACGGTACAGGAGACTCTGGCTGCAGCAATGCCCAAGATCATGTCCGCCTTGGGACACTTCGCCAATGATGGCGAGATCAAGGTATCCACACGAAGCAGGAACATTGAAACTGTTTAGTATGGAAATTGTTGTTTTTTATTTTAAATAATTGTTTTGCTCCATCTATTGTCTTTGGGAATTTGGTGTTTCCTCTCCTGTTTCTTCTCTTCTCCCGCCAATCAAAAATAAGCTTGAGTTGACCTGAAAGTCAATCAGAAGATTATATTTCCCATCTTGGCTCCATAAACATTTCATTTTTCCAGCACTGTCAAAAATTATCATTTTAAAACAAAAATTACTCACAAAAAATAATAATAAATAACAGTAATTTGACACCACTTATGTGGGAAAATGTGCACATCTTGCAACAGCTTGTTGTCATTGTAGTCCAACCATTTTTGTCCCAGGTGCTGCTGAAGTCATTCGTAGCCAACCTGAAGTCCAGCTCCCCCACCATCAGACGGACAGCAGCCAGCTCAGCCGTCAACGTGTGCCAACACTCCAGACGCACCAGCTACTTCTACACCTGGCTCCTCAATGTGCTGCTGGGTAGGGCCACATTCACACACATACTCTGACTTAAAGGGATAGTTCGGGTGTTTTGAAGAGGGGTTATATGAGGTACTTATACATAGTCAGTGTATTACCTACTGTACAGTAGATGACGGTCGGCACATCCCCAGTTTGGAGAAACAGACAGGAGTTACCGGACGGGAGCAAAGCGATGTACTGCTGTGGATGGGGCCGGCAGCAAAACGTATTTTAGCCACTTAAAAGAAAGGCTCACCTAAAAAAATCTATTTCAGTTTAAGTGTTGGTGCAGTGGTTAGCACTGGCGCCTCACAGCTAGAGGGTTGCAGGATCGAATCCGGCTTGGGGCCCTTCTGTGTGGAGTTTGCATGTTCTCCCTGTGTTAGCGTGGGTTTTCTCCAGGTTCTTCGGTTTCCTCCCACAGTCTAAAGACAGGCAGGTTAATTGTTGACTCTAAATTTCCCTTAGGTGTGAATTTGAGCATGAATGATTGTCTGTCTCTATGTGTCAGCCCTGCGATAGTCTGGCAACCTGTCCGGAGTGTACCCCGCCTTCACCCAATGTCAGCTGGGATTGGCTCTAACCCCCCCGCGACCCTGACTAGGATAAGCGGTTACAGATAATGGATGGACGGATGGATAGTTGAGGTGTTTTGAAGTGGGGTTGTGTTAAGTACTTATCCATAGTCAGTGTATTACCCACAGAAGATGACTGTCAGTTCGTACTAGATACAAGTACGAGTACCGACACGGGACCAAAGCAATATACTGCTGTGGACGGGGGCAGCAGCAAAACGTATTTTAGCCACTTAAAAGAAAGGCTCACCTAAAAAAATCTATTTCAGTTTAAGTGTACGCTACATTTAGAATATTTTCACTGGTTTATCTTGCCGTCAAACAGATATACGGATAGGACAAGTAAACACACAACCTGACCTTCTGTCCTTTTCTAGGTCTGCTAGTTCCAGTGGATGAGGAGCACCCCAGCCACCTAATTCTGGGGGTGCTGTTAACCCTTCGCTACCTGATGCCTCTGCTGCAACAGCAAGTCAACACCACCAGCCTCAAAGGAAGCTTTGGAGTCATGAGGAAGGAGGCTGATGTACAGCCAACACCTGAACAACTGCTACAGGTAGAGAGAGGAGGGGCGTTGTGTGGATACCGGTGTTTTGAT
>CAKAOI010034369.1:0-18487 GCA_916701655.1 Sebastiscus albofasciatus | reverse complement strand
CGACCTGTCCAGGGTGTACCCCGCCTTCGCCCAATGTCGGCTGGGATCGGCTCCAGCCCCCCCGCGACCCCTAACGGGATAAGCGGTTGCAGATGAGAGAGATGAGAGATCTTGCCGTCAAACAGATATATGGATAGGACAAGTAAACACACAACCTGACCTTCTGTCCTTTTCTAGGTCTGCTAGTTCCAGTGGATGAGGAGCACCCTAGCCACCTAATTCTGGGGGTGCTGTTAACCCTTCGCTACCTGATGCCTCTGCTGCAACAGCAAGTCAACACCACCAGCCTCAAAGGAAGCTTTGGAGTCATGAGGAAGGAGGCTGATGTACAGCCAACACCTGAACAACTGCTACAGGTAGAGAGAGGAGGGGCGTTGTGTGGATACCGGTGTTTTGATGGTTAATTGTAGAGTTTTGGCTAAATTTCATGTATGTGTGTGTCTGAAGGTGTACGAGCTGACCTTACACTACACACAGCACTGGGATCACAACGTGGTCACTGCGGCTCTGGAGCTCCTGCAGCAGATGTTCAGGACTCCCCCGCCAGAGCTTCTGCACATGCTCATCACCGCAGGCAGCATTCCCCACGGCACCGTGTTCCGCCAGGACACCGAGAGCCGCGCACGCTCTGGCAGCATCCTCGAGCTCATTGGTAATCAGTTGGGATTGTTTTCATGAAGCTTTTGTACAATGTAATGTGGGCCCTACAGTGTTTTACATAGTCGCCTGGCACTCGGGACGCCAATGTATCTGCTTCAGGTAGCTTTTAATTCATTAACACTTACTGACTTGCAGGTAATTAGTCGACCAAACTGTGTTGTTGCTCTACTCTGGTTTCTGCTTTGGTCTGTGTTCGCGGCCTTTTTCTTTGCTTGCCAACTCTTTCCCTGTCCATCTGTGAATAATTGTTCCGTTTCCTATGAGTCCTTCTGAGCTTTTGCTGCTTTTCTCTTCCTTGCCTGCCTGTCTCTACTTCCTGTTTCCTGCCATTTGCAGCGGGGGGAGGGTCTTCCTGCAGTCCACTCCTTCTCAGGAAACAGAGAGGTGACTAGTCTATTTATCTCCTCTGCTCACCTCTAACTGCTCAGGGTTTGGGAAAATTCACCTCAGACTGAGTCATCTATGGTGGTTGATTCTCCTCTAAATTCTGGATATATTGTCAATTATGCACAATATTTACTTTTGAATGTATACATATTAGGGATAATAACGCATTAACGCAAATTTGTTTTAATGCCACTAATTTCTTTAACGCATTAACGCAACTTGCAATTTTTTTGTTGTAGCTCAGTTTTATAGCTAAAGTGGAGACGCTGGCATCATATGAAACTAGAAAACCAAAAAGGAATCCATTGCTACCAACCATGTCATACCTTTTTCTCAGGAAAGATGCTAAATAGCACTCCAAAGTTACGCTAAAGTAAAAAAACTGGCATGGCCATTTTCAAATGAGTCCCTTGACCTCTGACCTCTATGGGTACCCACGAGTCTCCCCTTTACAGACATGCCCACTTTATGATAATCACATGTAGTTTGGGGCAAGTCATAGTCAAGTCAGCACACTGACACACTGACAGCTGTTGTTGCCTGTTGGGCTGCAGTTTGCCATGTTACGATTTGAGCATATTTTTAATGCTAAATGCAGTACCTGTGAGGGTTTCTGGACAATATTTGTCATTGTTTTATGTTGTTAATTGATTTCCCATAATAAATATATACATACATTTGCATAAAGAAAGCATATTTGCCCACTCCCATGTTGATAAGAGTATTAAATACTTGACAAATCTCCCTTCAAGGTACATTTTGAACAGAGAATAAAATGTGCGATTAATTTGCAATTAATTGCGATTAAATATTTGAATCTATTGACAGCCCTAATACATATTCAAGAAAACATGAGACAGAGTCTGTTTTTTTATGCACTCAGTTAAAAGTAAATTTGCACGACCCAGGTTTTGGTCTCTGATGCTGATGCTATGTTGACACTAAACCTGTTGTTTCCAGGTAAAATGCTCTCTGGGGAGGAGGATGGGTTGGAGGATGACGCTGAGAGAACAGAGGTCACCACCGGTGCCTTCACAGGTGAGATGCAGCCATCAGGATGTAAAATGTAAACAATTTGGCAGCTTCACTCTTCAAACTCGACGGTGAAGCCCCATGCAGTAAAAGAAAATGGGCTTTGTGTGTGTCTGTGCTTTAGCGTCAGTCGTTGGTGCAGACGGCTCCCCCGCAGCCCAGGCGGACATCATCACCGAGCAGCCGCGCTCCTCCCAGCATACCCTGCAGCCTGGCGACTCTGTGGACCTCAGTGCCTCCTCAGAGCAGGGCGGCGGCGGAGGCGGGACATCGGCATCAGACACTCCAGAGTCACCCAACGACAACGAGGAGGAAATGCTGAGTCGGAGCTCCAGCGGTGGGGCCAACATCACTCCAGAGACAGCTGACTACACCACACCAGAGATGGAGGGAGGGCCCTTAGGAGAAGGCGGGACTCTGCTAGGCACTAACGATCGCTCACTTCCACCCAGCGACTCCTCCCAGACCACCACGGAGGGACCAGACTCCGCTGTCACCCCTTCGGATGTAGCAGAACTGGTCAGTGTGACTATGTGGGCATGCGAGTGAGATTTAATTTTGTTGGAGAATACAGCTTGAACATACAGTGCTTTTAATGTGTGTGAAATACAGAGGACAGTGTGCTTCCGTAGACACTGAAAGACTTAATTACCATGCAATGCTATAATTAACTATGAACCCTAATGTCCCTAATGGCATAGTTCCCGCTTTATGAATGATGCTGCTACACTTCATAGAGTTTGGATTTGTAGAATGGACAAAATATGAATTCCTCACATTTTTTACGGACTAAAGGGCCGTATCAGTGGTTTTGCATATACTTTAAATGACGTAAACCATTTCCCAAATTGTAGAATAATTCTTTCAGTTGATATCCTACCTTGCAGACAGTCACTAGCTTCAGTTCATGCTGTACAGTATCATAAGCAACAGTTTGTGGCAGCAGTATGCTGTAGAAAAGTTCTCCAATCAAAGAGATAGGATGCTAGTCTTGTCTCTGAGACTCATAATGGACCAGTTTTTGTCTTTTTTAGGGGGGTACAGGGGGTATTTAGGGGGAGATAGCAGGTCAACAGTAGATGTCATATAGAAGTGGTGTACATCATCTGAAAGCTGAGAACCTGAAGATTAATTTGAGATGCAGCTCAGCACTGTGTGTCAAGTTGTTCTAGTCTCATATTATAAATAAACATGAATTAATTAATAAATTAATGAATTAATTAGTTAAAATAAATAGTGTATGAGGGCTTGGAACATGATGATAGAAGTATATGATGGTCATTCCCATGCTCTATTATGTCTCATAACTTGTTGCAGCAATTTGTGGGTTGATACCATTTGTTACACAGATTTGATGCTAAATTTAATCATTTTTTACCACTTGAGAATTAATAAAAATGATCAAAAACCTCTCTAAAATACCACATTAAGACACCAAGACCTTGAGGAACACCATAGAAAAAGCCATGCTGTGATTTGGTATCAAAAACTTTTGACATTTGGAGATTTCTGCAAGAATTTCCTTTTTCGGCGATTAGATGGAGAGCACTTCTTATTGTCAATCTACCTAGGAAAGCCAGCCATCCTCTGAATGCTCTAGGTCTCTAGTTTCTGGCTGTAAAGTTTCATGAGGCTGTGATTATCCTAGAGGTCACCACAGGTCATTTTATACAGCAAGGTCAAGTTTAAAAAAATGGTCTTGCTATATGAAATGGGGACTAACATCATCACACATGATGAATACAATTTGGCTTATTGGATCCACAAGAGTCTCAGCTTTACAGTGATACCAAATTTATGTAATTCAAGACTGTTTAGGGACCCCAGTATGCAGAAATATTCAAACACATCATTTTTAAATAAGCGAAAATAACACATTTGCACTGCATGCATAAAACTGCATGGTTTTTGCCCCAAACTGCCTGTGATTATCATAAAGTCGGCATGTCTGTAAAGGGGAGACTCGGGGGAACCAAAGAACCCATTTTCATTCACATATATTGAGGTCAGAAGCCAAGGGACCACTTTGAAAATGGCCATACCAGTTTTTCCCTCACCAAAAGTTTTTGGAGCAAACTTTCAAGCGTTATTTAGCCTCCTTCCCGACAAGCTAACATGACATTACCACTGAATTCCTTAGGTTTTTCTAGTTTTATATGATATATGTACCTACACTCTAGCTCTAAACCTGAACCTGCTACAGCCTCTGAAAGACAGTACAGTTGGTCGGGATCGCCAGTCTTAGGGTTTTAAGGCCTTTTCCTACAGGACCGCTGTACCATGTCGTCTAAAAGATTTGGGAACTGGTCAATAAGGAAGTAACGGAACATGCAAACCACTAGTATGGTCATTTTTCACATCTTGTATGGTGTGTATACCGCATTTTAATAAGTGCTCCTTAGAATACGTAGGCTAAGATGTGATATCACACACTTGGTTCAATCATTTGGGTTTCGCTGCTCCCCTTCAGAGACATTTTGGTATGAGATTGTCCACTCTAACAATTCTACCTCTATGGTCTTGCCCCCTCTCCTTTATCCTTCTCCCCGCTCCGTCGCAGTCGCGCACTCCATTGCCGCGGGTGAATGAGCCGTCCCCTCCCTCGCCAACTTCCACCGAGGGTCCCGATGCCACAGACAGCGACTCTTCTGTCTACACTGCTTCCTCTTCGTCTTCTTCTTTCTCTTTCTCCTCCTCTTCCTCCTTCTATGCCACCTCCTCCTCCTCTAGCACTAGTGACAAGGTCAGCCAATTGGACATTTTGGACGGAGTGGGAGGGGCTTGCTTGTCTGGAAACTTGTGGCTTTTTCCATTCTTTCTTTCTCCTTTCGTTCGTCACAACCCATGCACAGATCTTGCCCTGCTTATTGCTACTTTCCCCTTTCTTGTTTTCATTGACTATACATTATGCCCCCTCTTGTCCTCCTCCTCGTTTCCAGTGATTCCCCCTTCCAAAAAAAGAGATTCTTTTGAAAGACCTTTGTAAAAACAAGCAACCCTGACATCTTATGTTGATGGCTTGCAGTGAAGAGTTGAAAGTAGAAGCATGAAAGCCATCTGTTCCTTTTAATTGTTCTCCTTCAGATTTGGTTCCCTCTACCTTTTCGAGAGACTGTGACAGGCTTTTGTTCCAGCGAAGGCCAAACCTGGAAAAATTATATTTTTGGGTTACTTTATACATCTTGCTAGGATAAACTAGTTCTCTGTAAAATGTCATGTGTGTACCTCATGTAGTCTATGTAGTAAATAATACTCACTTTCTTGATGTAAGAGGAATTAATTCCAAAGTTGAGTAGTTTGGATCAAAAGCTTGCTCTTCCTCTGGTGGATTGTGGTAACCACAATTGCAGAGTTCTCAAGCCTGTGCTTCTTCCTGTGTGTGTCGTTGATTTGCTGTAAATGAAGCGACCCAAGCATGATCCAGTCGAGCTTTGAAAAGGAACCGTTTGTTTGACTTGCACTTTTTAGTCGTCGTTTTGTTATGCTGTGTGTCTCTGTCCTCAATCCAGCAAATCTAACTCGATAATGAATGAGTCTGAACTATTTAGGTATCCTTTGCATGCGGTTGTGTTTCAAAAGTGGTTGCATTTGGTGTTTCTGTAATGTAAGTTGAGCTCTGTGTGTCTGTGCATAAGGTGCTGGACGGCAGTGAGAGCCAGTACTCTGGGATGCAGATCGGGACGTTACAGGATGAAGAAGATGAAGGAGCAGCACCGTCCTCCCAAGAAGAGCCCCAAGAACCATTCCTGCAGTCAGCACTGGGTATGTTTGTGAACGCAATTGTGAACACACATAGACACAGAAGCACTGGTTTTCACTGAAAACAGGTTCTGCTTATTTGAATGCCACTAATTTCTTTAACGCATTAATGCAACTTGTGATTTTTAGGTTGTAGCAGGCATTTTTAAAGCTAGAATGAAGATACTGGCATTACATGAAACTAGAAAACCAATCTATTGGTAACAACCATGGCGTACTTGATTTTCATGAAGGAGGCTAAATAACGCTACAAACTTGCTAATGCTAAATTTTGGCGAGGGAAAAGTGGCATGGCCATTTTCAAAGGGGTCCCTTGACCTCTGACTTCAAGATAAGTGAATGAAAATGGGTTCTATGGGTACACACGAGTCTCCCCTTTACAGACATGCCCACTTTATGATAATCACATGCAGTTTGGGGCAAGTCATAGTCAAGTCAGCACACTGACACACTGACAGCTGTTGTTGCCTGTTGGGCTGCAGTTTGCCACGTTATGATATGAGCATTTTTTTTTAAGCTTTAAGGTACGTTTTGAACAGATTAAAAATGTGCGATTAATTTGCGATTAACTATGGACATCATTTTTTTAATTATGCATATTGTTTCTATGTGTGCTTGTGTGCAGCTCTGAGCAAGCCTCATCTCTTCGAAGGCCGAGGTCACAACCGGCAGGGTTCAGACAGCAGTGTGGACCGCTTCATACCAAAGGACGAACCTGCTGAACCCGAACCTGACAACAAGGTAAAGACACACATCCACGCAAAAACATCCATGCCAGTTTTTCGCACCGGAAGGTAAATAAAGCAAAATGATTATGCGTCTGTCTCTAACTCTGGACCGTCTGCTTCTTAGCCATCGCGGATAAAGGGTCCAATTGGACATTATACAGACCAGGGGGTGGAGCCGCTGGTGCACTGTGTACGGCTTCTTGCTGCTTCCTTCCTACTGACAGGAGAAAAACATGGTGAGTGTTAACAAAATATGCCATTGGTGTGTTTTTAAATAAATCCCATCATGTTTGCCTACTAATGAAAGTACCAATGACACTAGTCCAGTTTTTGAGATGCTCAAGTTGGAGCAACTGCCAGACGTGGCTATAATGAAAGCCTTAAAGGCTTTCATTATAGAACATGTTCTGTCCCACTTTTTTCAAATGGGAAAGCCCACTCAGCTGTTGCAAAAAGCAGTGATGTAGGTTTCCAAAGTAAGCTACTCATGAAGCTAATCAATAAGGTTATGAATAATGTGAACACTAGCAGTAGCTGAGTCAGAGTTAGCTGTGCTATGGTTCGGATTTTTTTAAGTGGGGTTGTATGTATACTCTTGCGTTGTGCAGGGTAAAATGACTGAATTGAGTCTGGTCTGGTCTTGAAGACCGTGATATAACAGCTTTAGTAACTTTTGAAACGGGCTTTCTGACAGCGAGGTAAAGCGGCTGTGGACAGGAGCAGCAGAAAAACGTATTTAAGCCACCTAAAAAAATCTATATTAGTTTATGTGTACGCTATATGTAGAATATTTTCACTGCTTTCCCTCGCCATCAGACAGCCCTTTCTGACGGGTTTCACAAAAACACAAGTTTTCCCTCGCAGAACACGGGAGTTGCTCGTCTACCGCTGCATCAATCACTTATGTTTGTTCGTGTTATTGTGTGACTTTCGGTTCTGAACTAACGTGGCTTCCACACAGCAGTACATTGCTTAGCTTCTGCACCGGTATTCCTGTTTGCTTCTCCAAACTAGGAGCATGTCGTCCGCTATCTAAGTTACTGTATGTAATGTTAATACACTGACTGTAAGGATGTATATATTCTGTACATGTTATGGTAAAAGCTTGGGAAAATAGCATTTTGACACCAAAACATACGTACTTTGACCAAAGTTTGAATGGGTGTATTTTAATCCATAAGGAACACCACTGTAAAGCCACAGAATGATATTAAAACCTAAAAAAACTCAAAAATAATGGCCCTGCCCTTTAATAAATAAATGAAGCTGCAGATGTTCATTAGCATAACTCCTCGGTTGGCTACTTATTGATTCATTTGATTGACATGACTATGATAGAAAACCTCTTATGTTATCACATTTTAAACAATGAACAATATTTAGAGTCACAACCTCAACACAATGTTGTTAGTTGTTTATTTGGCTTTCCCTTCTTGTTTTATTTGACATCATTGTGTGTGTATATACAGTAAGTCTTTACTGTGCTGTGTTTTTCCAGGTCTGACCCCTGACAAGGAGGTGCGAGTGAGCGTGAAGGCTCTGGCGGTCAGCTGTGTCGGGGCGGCAGCAGCGCTGCATCCCGAAGCCTTCTTTAATTCCCTCTACCTGGAGCCGCTGGACGGCGTTCCAGTCGAAGGTAGGGGCATAAAAAATGACAGACAATCCTATTTATGAACAGGTGTGTTTTAACAAAAGGCCTCTATTGGGGATTTATGGATAAAACTAATATTGCAACAACAATCACTCAGATCGTCTCTGAGTCAAAAGGTTTTATTAGTAATTTACTAGAACAACATCATACAGTTTTCACAGGGAAAATAATTCACATATTTAGAGGTCGTGCACACCCACACAGGTGTTTCCACTTGCTGCGCTTTTTATACATATTTATGTAATGTTTATATATACACCTATTTTTTCACTACTTGTGTACATAACAGTCCTGCCTATTCCTCACCTTTATCTGTCCAGCTTTGTTGTCTTTGTTTCTAGCTGTTATTTATATTCTGTGTAAGTACACTGAGATAATAATATTAAGAATTTGTCATAATACAATTATATGGATAAACATTAAGCAACAATTCTGAAGTTTGAAGCTTGAAGGACTGAGTGTAACTGGAATTTTGGATAACCTCTCTTAATGAAAAACATGAGCAAAATACAAATGCACTTCAAATTCAGTTTTCAGCAAATGGCAATATTTTAGACTTTTGGTGAATTGTTGCAGGTAAAATTGTATTGTATTGTAAATTACAGACTGTTGGTTTTGCTTACTAATGCTCATTTTAAGTGTGGATACAGTATCTATATTGAAATAGCTGGTTTGTTTTTCTGTGGCCTTCCACATTCACTTGAATAAGGAGTAGTTTCCACTGTTTTTTATGGAACACAGTAGGCCTTTTTCACAGCATACATTTTGACTTGTCATAGTAGTACTAATAATATTAACGGTGTCCCAGTTAGCAATAACAGTGAGCCAGCATGCACAATGCCAGGACCCTGAAACTAAAGCAGCTAAATGGAATACAGACATCATTACCAGCTGTGACAGCGACGCTGGTATTGTTTTCACCTCATGAGTTTATGTGTGAGTCATCATGGCAAAATGTAGTCCTAGAGACACCTACTGTAGTGCTATGTTTCTGTCTGTGTACAGATAATACGACAACCATGCAAGATGCAGTTAGGGAAGGTGTGTAGTTGAGATCAAAATGAAGGCCGAGTTTGAAGATGGGTGTCGCCCGAGCAAGGGCACCAGAAGTAGGGGAGATAGGTTGAGAGAAGGCGCCACTTTACGCCCCAGGCCTGATTTGGCATTGCTGCTGGTGTGACCCCATTGCAAGATGGCCTCTAGTTGTTTTTATTATTTACACCTGTGTTTTTCCTACTGTGACATGTTGAACATCTTGTGTGAAAAAGCCTGTAGTGCATTTTTTTTTTTTTTTTTTTTTTTTTTTTTTCAAATTCTGCAGTGGAAGTTACAAAGTGCATTATTTGACAACTGTACTTGTGTGTTTTCAATCACCGTCTTTGACCCCGCTCTCTTTCTCTGTCCCCTTGCAGAGCAGCAGTATATCAGTGACATGCTGGGCCTCATTGAGCATGGGGACCCCCAGATCAGAGGGGCCACAGCCATCCTCTGTGCAGCTATCATACAAGCCGCGCTCACCAAGACACGCTACAACATACACACCTGGCTGGCCAGTGTGCAGAGTGCAACAGGTTGGTGTGTGTGTGGGGCTTTATTTGTATAGGCGTGTTTGTCTAGGTGCTGACATATTCAAAGTTTGGATAGTATTTATTGGTTCTGCCTCACCTGTACGTCCTGCTGCTCTCCAGGTAACCCTCTGTCCCTGGTGGACTTGGTGCCTTTGCTCCAGAAGACTTTGAAAGATGAATCCTCCGTCACCTGCAAGATGGCTTGCTCTGCAGTGAGGGTAAGACCTATCTATACGAGTGTGTCAGTAATGTGAGTGAGTAAGTAAGTGTGCTCTGCGTGTGTGAGTTTGAGTCTGATCTTTTTTATATGTGTGTTACAGCACTGCATCATGACTGTGTGCAGCAGTACTCTGAGTGAGCTCGGCTTGCAGCTGGTGATAAACCTTCTTGCTCTGAGGGACTCTTCCTATTGGCTTGTTCGCACTGAGCTCTTGGAGACCCTGGCTGAGATGGACTTTCGGTAGGATCAATTTTGATCTTTTTTTTTGAATGTATTACCTGTGATTGCCTACTAAAGATATTCACTCTTTACTATTTTAGGTTAGTTAATTTCCTGGAGAGGAAAACGGAGACTTTACATAAAGGGGATCATCACTACACTGGGGTAAGTTCTCCATTCTACCTTCCCTGTAGTATGTTTTTAGACACAAACACATGCAGGGTGTCTCCTAAAAGTTTTCAACTTGAGTTGCTGAGACTGTGGTCCCTAATTCATCCCCATCACTCTCTATCTAGCGGCTGCGGCTACAGGAAAGAGTCCTGAATGATGTGGTCATCCGTCTGTTGGGAGATGATGACCCCAGAGTCCGGCACGTGGCAGCCTCTGCTGTCAGCAGGTATACTATCTCTTCTCATATACTGTATTGTATATATACTTATCTTGTAAACTAGGGGTGAAAGAAAATATTGATTCACGTGAGTATCGCGATATCATGTTTTGTGACACTGTATCGATTCTCAAAAAACTCTGTATCAATTTTTAATTAACCTCTTAAAAATCTGACGGCTCACCGGCGGCTATTCTGTCTTTGGGAGGTTGTAGCAGGCTTAGAATTAAACTTGGAGTGAAGGTCCTTGTATCATATGAAACTACAATCCATTGGTACCAACCATGTGATACTTGCTTGTCTGGAAGGAGGCTAAATAACGCTCCAAAGTTTGCTCCAAAAACTTTTGGTTAGGGAAAAACTGGCTTGGTGATTTTCAAAGGGGTCCCTTGACCTCTGACCTCAAGATATGTGAATGAAAATGGGTTCTATGGCTACCTACGAATCTCTCCTTTACAGACATGCCCACTTTATGATAATCACATGCAGTTTGGGGCAAAGAACAGGCAGTTTTTTGAATGCAGTATAAATGTGTTATTTTTGCTATTCTAAAGTGGTGTATTTGAATATTTCTGCATGCTGGGGTTGCTAAACAGTCTTGGAATTACATAAATTAGGTATCACTGTAAAGCTGAGACTCTCATGGAGCCAATGAGTCCAATTGTATTCATGTTTGATGATGTTAGGGTAGGGTTAGGTTCCCATAGTTAGTCCCCATAGTAGCCATTTCACATAGTGACTTTTTTACTCAGATTTTATACATATGGTGGTGACATGGTTTTCTTAAAATTAGATTGGAAAAAAATTGCAATATATCGCAATATGTTGAATCGTTACCCCTATTATGGCTGTATGTGTTTTCTGTGCTGCTGCCCAGGGGTGCTGCATTCCTCAACGAGGTTGGGAAGGAAGTGCTTAAAAGCTCCTGTGCTAGCAGCAGAAGGGAGAGGCTTCTGGTGTGGCGACTGCTGGTGTTGCTGCCTCTCAGTTTAGGACTTGATATTTTGTCTTTTCCATATTTTCTTGTTAATAAATCCTATGGATTTGAGAATTTCAAAGGTGTCCTCTGTGTTTGGTTTGGGTCAGTGTTGGAATGTTGTTCGCCCCAATAGGGCTGCCCAATGGTGGGGCGTAACAAATGGGGGCTCGTCCGGGATTAGAACATCCATGAGGTGAAGTAAATGTAAGTCTTTGTCTATTTTTTTGGCCTTTGAGTGTAGAGTTTAGATCATTTGTGGTTATTTGCTGCTTGTTTAGTTGTGCTTTTGACTGGGTGGCTGTTTGACCAGCTTGGAATTTAGGTTTCGAGCATCCTTGACTAGGTAGTCACCGGGCAGGTTTAAAGAGCCTGCCACTTTGTTATTTTGCCTTTCTTATTTTTGGTGGGGATACGTTTCAGTGTATTACAGTTGGCTACATCTTTGGTCTTCGGTGATGCACTGAGTTTAGCGTTTAAAGTTGTCTCGAGCTCTGCAAGCCACTGAAGAGTAGCTATGGTAATTAGCCATCTCTGTAGGCGGGTTGGTGTGTGTCTCTGTGCTGCTGCCCCTTTTCCCTCTCCAGTAGCTCTGCTCAGGTGTGCTGAACGAGGTTGGGAAGGAAGTGCTTAAAAGCTCCTGTGCCAGCAGCAGAAGGGAGAGGCTTCTGGTGTGGGGACTGCTGGTTTTGCTGCCTCTCAGTTTAGGACTTGATATTTTCCATATTTTCTTGTTAATAAATCCTATGGATTTGAGAGTTTGAAAGGTGTCTTCTGTGTTTGGTTTGGGTCAATGTTGGTGTTGTTTGCCCCAATAGGGGTGCCAAAGGGTGGGGTGTAACACCCCTGTATCATATTGTCATATTCTTGCCAATACACAGCCCTATTGTGTACTTGACAATCTGGTACAAGTTATTTAAACAGTATTTTTTTCCTTCTGTCTCCCTTCTCCTTCTCCTCTAATCCTTCCCACATGTCTATGTGCCTCTCTCTCCCTCTACCAGGCTGGTTTCCAGGATGTTCTATGACTGTGACCAGGGTCAAGTGGATCCAGTGGTGGCTATTGCTCGGGACCAGAGTTCAGTCTACCTGCAGCTGCTGATGCATGAGACACAACCCCCCTCCCAGTTCACAGTTAGTACAATCACAAGGTATGTGAACTCACAGAGACGCACTACTTCGGTGTCACACCTCCATAGGCTCTCAATGCCATCCTGCTGCTTAGAAATAATTCTCAAGATCATTGGTCACTTCTCAACTCTGCTCCTTTCTCTGTCTGCCAGGACGTACAGAGGCTACAACTTGTCCAACAATGTGTCCGATGTCACAATCGAGAACAATTTGTCCAGAGTGGTTACTGCCGTCTCCCACGCTTTCACCTCCTCTTCCTCCAGAGCCCTGACTGTGAGCTTTCAGACACACATTAATGCTTTACCTTTTTCTTTTTGCCCGCTATATAAAACCTTTCTGGTGTGTTTTTTTTTCATGATAACATGTTTAAATACCATTCCTTTGTTTGTTTCTCTGCAGTTTGGTTGTTGTGAGGCCTTGTGCCTCCTGGCTTCAAATTTTCCAGTGTGCACTTGGAGTACAGGCTGGCACTGCGGCTATGTTAGCTCCAGTAGCAGCTTTTCTTCCCGCTCTAGTCTCAACCGCAGCAGGGGCAGGGCCCTCAGGTTTGTCATCCTTTTTACCTGTACATTTAAAGCTGTGGGAGGCAGTTCATTTTTGGCGTTATTCTGCAAAAATTCCATAATAACCCTTCAGCATATTGTAATTCAAGTGGTACCCCAGGATAGGCAGAAAAAAACGCCAGAATTTGGAAATGGAGCCCTCATCCTGCAGCTCTCCTCTCTCCCCTCTGTCCTAAACCCCTCCCACCAGACGAGCGGGGGCATGTGCACACACTTTATACAGTATCCAGTACTCATCATTCATTTCAAACATCATCCCAATCATCATTGTGATCATGATCCCGTTATATAGCGTCAATTCTATGAGAATTACCGTCCTGTTTTCTTTGCAAACTTGTGGGCCTGTAAAAAGCCCTTTGAGATGACATACTGTGATTCGAGGCTTTAGCTAGCTACAGTATCGGCAACCTTTTCTCTCCATCTCACGGATTGTAGATTTAGTTTTTTTGTATTGTCACATTTATTGTGTGTGTGGCAGTCTTTATGGTTCCAGCACTGAGCGGTGTGCTGCAACCGGTGTGACTCCACGCAGAGTGAGGCTGGATCCTGCCGACAGGGACTGTAAAGGCGTTGGTTTCCCTGTGCGATGGTTCCATACATCTTTTATACGCACACACACCTGTGCCTTTTGAGACACAACATATTCCCCAACTGTTAGAGAAGCATGATGATGAAGGATGATGTAATACTCTGCATTTCATAACAGTGAATATAGTTTGCACAGAATTTATTTCATTATAAATATTTCTTAAAAAAACAACAAAAAAACGGATCATTGTTAAAGATATAATTTTATTTGCATTAAGCACAGACAGTCTGACTGATCTCAGAAAACAGTTGGTTATGTCCCCTTCAGTAATTACTCCTGCAGGGACTTTACCCCTCACAAAGAAAGGTGCTGTAAAGCCCTTTGAGATGACATACTGTGATTCGAGGCTTTAGCTAGCTACAGTATCGGCAACATTTTCTCTCCATCTCTGAAACGCGTTGCCGATATTGACACTCTTTTTGATAAGTCTGTCTTCTTTTTTAGGATTGCTTTGCAGTGTAGACTGTTGTTGCCAATAATGGAATAGCAACTTTTCCTGCAGGCTTTCACTATCTGAAGGGACGTGCACACACATCTGCATCTGCAACCAATAGGAACGCTCTCTCTCTGAAATGACCAAAGTCATGAAATCTAAAGTCTGAAATGACCAAAGTCATGAAATCTGAAGTCTGAAATGACCAAAGTCTCCCGTCACAGGCTAGATTTTTTTTTTTTTTTTTTAAAGCCTGAAAACAGAGCCAAGCGGAGGTGCAGAAGTCTAGTTTCCTCTTATAACACTTGAATTACAAAATGCTGAAAGGTTATTATGAAATCTTTGCCCAATGATGCCAGAAATATACTGCCTACCACCGCTTTAATGACATCCTAGTTGCTTATTCTGCATTCTGACAACACATTACTCTTTCTCTTCATTTCATTTCCTATTTTTTCCTGTCCACACCTGATTATCTTCTGTCCTTGCCTCTCCGTTCTGCAGCGTGTCACAGCCCAGCAGCGCTCCGGCCTCTTCAACCACCTCCACATCTGCACCAGACACTGAGCGAAGGACTCTGACAGTAGGAATGGCCAACATGGTCCTCTCCTTACTCTCCTCCGCCTGGTTTCCACTGGATCTCTCGTCACACCAGGATGCACTTTTGCTTTCTGGCAATCTGCTTGCTGGTGGGTAATATATGCATACAAATTTTATGTCATGTAGCTTGAAATTATACTGCATTTGCAGACATGCCACCATTCTCGCAAACAAAACTTTGAGGTAAAAGCAACAACATGTTATTGATTAACAAGTTGTTTTTTTTTTAATGATGTTCCCAGCTGTGGCTCCTAAATGCATGCGCAACCCTTGGTCTGGAGAGGAAGAAGGCAGCAGCGGTAGCACGAACACCAGCGCAGGCCCAAATAAGATGGAGGAGCCCTGGGCAGGGCTGTCGGAGCGCTCCCTGGTGGCCATGGTGGAGCAGCTCTTCTCTCACCTACTGAAGATACTCAACATCTGTGCCCATGTGCTGGACGACATACCACCTGGACCAGCGGTTAAGGTTCATACAGTCTTTGTGTTTAGTTTGATTGGCTCACAGTCAAAGTGATTATTTGTAAGTCACATTTATCTGCTTCTGATTACAAGTTGCATCCTCAGGAAGGCCATTGTACTAAGTTGACTTTTTGTACTCTGCTCCATCCATTTAGGCCACCCTCCCCTCCCTGAGCAACACCCCCTCCCTCAGTCCCATCCGGAGGAAGGGGAAGGAGAAGGATGTTGCTGAGCCCAGTGCTGCCCCTATGAGCCCAAAGAAAGGCAATGAGGTCAACACAGGTACGTGCACACCTGACCATGGACTAGCACAGGTTCAGATAATCTCTCTGAGGTGTCTGTGAAATATTTAAATAAGCTTGATGTTGTGCTTTTTGTGATCAGGCAGGCCAGCAGACAGCACTGGGTCAACTGCCGTGAACAAATCTACCACCTTCGGCAACTTCTACCACCTGCCGCCCTACCTCAAGCTCTATGACGTCCTGAAAGCTACACACGCCAACTACAAGGTCAGAACATGCATCCATTTTTAAATATAATATTCAACTGGCAGCTGGCGGACCAACTCCAGGCCATAGATCGGGCCAAAATGGCCCGCCGATCAGTTCTGTTTACAAATAAATAGGATTTAAACCTGAAAAAAAACAAATTCATAACTGATGTTACGGTGAGAAAAGAGGACACTGACAGACAAGACAGAGCAGAAAATACGTGTAATATCTAGAGTGTATATCAATAATGCTACCAAATAAACACAAATTGGCAAAAGAAAAAGAGCTGTTGGTTCATAAGGCAAGAGAGGGGTCAAGTGGGTAAATGTGGCCCTCTGAACAATATAGTTGAGTAGCCCTGTCCTTAATGGTGGTTGGTGGTGGTGTTAACTGTGTTTGTTATCTCCTAGGTGACGCTGGACCTCCACAGTAGCCAGGAGAAGTTTGGAGGTTTCCTGCGTTCCACGCTAGATGTTCTGTCTCAGCTCCTGGAGCTGGCCACACTACATGACATCAGCAAGGTAAAGATATGACATTAGCTCTATTGGAAACCAGACATTGTTAAAGTGTTTCGAAGCAAATTAAGTTAATTTGTATCATTCATATAAGCCAACGTATCACCACTCTTTTTTTTACATTTGACTGTAATCAAATGAATAAAATGATGTACCATATTCTCTGTCAGTGTGTGGAGGAAATCTTGGGCTACCTCAAGTCCTGCTTCTCCAGAGAACCAACCATGGCTACTGTTTGTGTGCAACAGGTCAGTGATCTGTGTTGTGTATGTCTGTTATTGTAGATTTCGTTTTTTGTATTGTCACATTTATTGTGTGTGTGTGGCAGTCTTTATGGTTCCAGCACTGAGCGGTGTGCTGCAACCGGTGTGACTCCACGCAGAGTGAGGCTGGATCCTGCCGACAGGGACTGTAAAGGCGTTGGTTTCCCTGTGCGATGGTTCCATACATCTTTATACGCACACACACCTGTGCCTTTTGAGACACAGCATATTCCCCAACTGTTAGAGAAACATGATGATGAAGAAGGATGATGTAATACTCTGTATTTCATAACAGTGAATATAGTTTGCACAGAATTTATTTCATAATATTTCTTAAAAAAAACAGATCATTGTTAAAGATATAATTTTATTTGCATTAAGCACAGCCAGTCTGACTGATCTCAGAAAACAGTTGGTTATGTCCTCTTCAGTAATTACTCCTGCAAGGACTTTACCCCTCACAAAGAAAAGTGTCCCATTCAATACCAAAGTCACAAAAGCCCCATTTTTACAACAAGAACTTTCCCCCGGAACTACGAACCTTTTGAGGTACGTTTAGACTGCAGGGACCAGGGTCTAAATTAAGTTCCAGGGACATTTTCCAGGAACCATTTAACCTCCAGTACTTTCTGAAAGCACCGGAACTTTCGGGGTGGGTTTGCAGGGATGACTGTCGCTGATTGGTCAAACACACACACAGCGCCGCTGCTTCAACTGTACTGCTTCATTTGAAAAACAAGGAAGTACTCTAGTATTGATTTAGGACGAGGGGAGAGCATTTCTTTGTTTTATAACATTAAATGTAAAGTTAGGCTCTGCTGTCGGCCTCTCAACTCATTTAAAGGGGGATGGGTAGAGAGAGAGAGAGACAGTGTGGTGGTGCTGTGAATGAGAGAAAGAAAAGTTATTTTCTGATTGTTTCACGGCGTTAACGTTCTAAAGCACAAATAAATAACCATCAAACACTCAACAGATGATTTACTGTAGAGACGGACGCTCTTAGTTTCATTTTCCTCCTCTGCATTTCATTCATTACATCCAACGTGCAGCAGTAAATATATTCAGCTGTAAATATCGTTGCAGTGAGACAAACCAGTTGTTTTTTTTTTCAGGGTGTTTTTTTTTTAGATAAAACAGACGGACACACTGAACTGCAGACTGCAGTGGGTTTACTGATGTGACCATCAGCAGCCCTCGTCACATACGTCAGCGGACTAATTTGCCTAATCTTTGCAGGTCTTTAGATTGCAGTAAAAACGCAGACAACAGTGGCTGAAGGAACCTTTTTTTAGTTCTTTGAAAAGTAGTTCCAGGGACTAAAAGTCTAAATTTGAAAATGCACCACATCTAAACAAACATAGACTCCAAACTATTTGGTTTTTTTTCTTTAGTAACTTAAGACCTCTCTTTCTTCAGCTGTTGAAGACCCTGTTTGGCACCAACCTGGCCTCCCAGTGCGAGGGCATCCTGAGCGGACCCAGCCGTTCCCAGGGCAAGGGCCTCCGTCTCGGCTCGTCCAACCTGCGACCAGGCCTCTACCACTACTGCTTCATGGCGCCGTACACTCATTTCACTCAGGCTCTCGCCGACGCTAGTCTCCGGAACATGGTGCAGGCTGAACAGGAGCAGGACACCTCTGGGTGAGTTGCAGCAACACACAGATTAGCCACAGGAGCACAAAATGCTTCCAGAGAAATACACAGAAATACAGGTAGATCATTACAGGACCTGCCTTCTTTTTCAACTTCTAGATGGTTCGATGTGATGCAAAAAGCTTCGAACCAGCTGAGGTCCAACATTGCAAATGCAACACGCCACAGAGGAGACAAGGTGAACTTACACTGTTCAGCTACCT
>CAKAOI010034367.1:0-42431 GCA_916701655.1 Sebastiscus albofasciatus | reverse complement strand
GATTGAACTCTCTATCAGTAACAAGGAACAAACAAGACATATTGGCTATTTTACACTTTATTCATTTAATACACCGTCAGGAGCCTCAGTAGCGGTGGAAGATCCATATGCAGCCACAACAGCCTGGCACCTCCTCCTCATGCTGGTCACCAACCTGGTCACACGTTGCTGTGGGATGGCGTTCCATTCCTCAACCAACCGTAAGCGTGACCTGGTTGCAGGTCACGCTTACGCTACCCACATAATCAGCTGTGCTGCTCATCCCACAAATGCATGATCCTTACAAGTTGGACATCATTGTGAAGGTAAATAAACAGGCTTTCCAACCATGTAAAATACAATGACCATTAGCATTGGAACAACAGAGAAATAATCCACCAAACACAAGTTTCAGTGGGCCTGGAACATTGCTCGCGCTAAAAAGCCGTACAGTGAAGGTGAATTTGTTCAGTATCAGACCTGCGGCTGTCACAGCACACTGTTGAACAGAGAATATCGGACATTAAAGGGACTGTTTGTAAGAATCAGAAATGCTTGTTAACAGCAACACCTGTGGCCGTTAAGTCAATGAAAGTCAGCGTCGGGCTCGCGCTTGCTCGCTCTACATAGACGTGAACGAGCATCGCTCAACACAGTGAGGCGACACACGTCAGCTAAAAGCACAATATCACTCTATATTTCAGCTGCTTGGTAGTAATGTTAGCTGACCAGACCAAGGTCTCTCCATGAATCAATGCTGATCCTAGTGTTGGCTTTTCCTGCCTCAGCCTCGCGACCACGGCCGGAGGGAACGGGGGAGACACCGGAGTTTTGGTCAGAGACGATAACATTTCTCACTTCACAAGACATGGAAAACTGAGTCTGAACAGCGTAGCCACACGCGAGTGCGCATATGCAAGCGCGCATGGGACACCGACCCGGGTGCTTTATATGTGTAAGAAGTTACAAACAGTCCCTTTAACAACTTGATTGAAATACAGTTGCAGATCATGAGATATGATGCTATTTCACCATTGCTTTGGATGACTTGATCAAGATAAGCCAAAGTTGGCAATATTTATACGGTCTGTGTCAGAAGACTGCACAATTAAGGAAGAGCTGCTTGACATGGTGCCGTCAGAAGATCGAACCCTGTTCATGACTGTTGTTGAGAAGGCAAATTTGCAATTATCAAAACTAATAGCAATAACCACAGCCAGCTATGTTGGGATTTGCAAATAGCGTTGCAGGGCTGTGTGAAGCTGGCGACCATTTCCCAGATTTCTGGACATGTCACTGCAGCTGCTGTCTAAAAAGCTGAAATTGAACCAGTTATGTATGGGGTCAGATCAGTCTCAATATTAACAAATGCACACAGAAGGATTCACAAATGTATCTTGTGATTTAAATATAAATGACTCTCTCCACAAAAATATTTTTCAATGCACACAAAAACAGTTATCGTTGTATATAAATGTCAACAAAAATTCACAAAAAATAAGGTTCACAAATATATTTCTGATGCATCCACAAATATGTGTTGTTTTAAATAAATGTAATAGAAATCCACAAATACATGTATTTAAAAGTATTCGCAATTCCATCAAAAACACATTTGGATGTTGTTGATTTACGTCATGTACAGATGTATCAAGACCCCAAGAAGAGCGCCGGTAGTTGATCCCAACTTTCATAGTGGCCAAACGGCGGTACTACAACTCTCATGTCTGTCATGTGATGCCATTGGGCCCAAATATACTTTTTCCCATAGACTCACATTGGGAAACAGACGTCTATAACTCAACGGATAATTTTTTTTGAGGTAAATCAACTTCCGAGTATGAATACTTTAATAGCCCTTATTTAAATCATTAGGTCCTAAAAGTTGTAAAACGCACTAATAGCTGAATCCAGAGTTATTTCCCTTTCTCCGTTCATGTGAATGAGACCCAGACCGAGGTTGGAGTGCAAGCCGTGACGACGGCGTGATGTTGGGACCCCGTGACCAAGTCATGTTACTGAGCAGACACTACTGCGCATGTCCAATGGCCCCATTGGATGCAGAAGAATGCCGGAAAATCCGGGTACTTTTCCAGACAGCCATTTTGGCTTCATGCGCCACTGAGTAACTTTCATAGGAATGAACGGTATATACATACATGTGCATATACATATATTGTGTTGTTAAATTTGAAATAATTGAGATTTTGCAACTAGATTTTGATAAAGGTCTCCTCTCCAAGTAGGGCAGATACAATTTGGTAGTAACACAGGAGCCAGTTTACATAGTTTAGTGGTGCCAATTCACCACAAAATTTGCACATCATTAAATTACCAAAACTAACCCGACACAATATAAACCTGGGACTTTGGGGGCTTCTGTGGGGCCTCTGGAGGTCGAGGGGAGCATGGTTGGGTATGGAATTTTAAAAACTCAGCATATCTGTTTGCATGCAAGATAATGGTCGATTGATCATTTTGACTGCGATTAATGCAAATACAGTTCTGTTCTGATACATGTGGACCACACTGACCTTGTTCCATGCCATTGGACAGGGCTACAGTTTCACGGGGGTGGATGAGAGTTATATAGAAAACAGCTTTCATAGCTGGCTCATCGAAACAAGGGAAGGTCTTTCTGGCATGAGTCGGATGCATCTGAGAGGTGGCAACAATCCTGAGAATGAGACAACATTCTGAACACAGTGTAGAGATTGGAGATTACCTCACCAAAACAAATGAAATACAGATGTTGCGGGACACAGAATAGAGGACTTACTTTCGGACTCCATCTTCTTCATATTCACTCCTGTAAAAGCCTTCCAAGTCATCAGCTAGTTCTCCAGTGAACTCAGTGTACAGCTGATATCTGTGTTTTTCAGTTAGTTTATAATTCAGCTGGATAACCAGATACTGGGTCTCATGCTGCAGCCAGGAGGACTTAATACTGGGAGCAGACCCACCACCTGGGGAAAACATAGTGAGCATGAGAATATTATTCCAAGTCCCACCAAAAAATGTAGAATTATTAATAATATATAATGGTATTCAATAAAAGTGTTATTAATAATAACAAAATAATATCTTATTTTTCTTTTGCGAGTGTGTGTGTGTGTGTGTGTGTGTTTAGGGAGGTCAATAATTAACCGTTTAACCGTTAACCAACATTAAGCATTTTAACCGATAAACGCTATCGGTTAAAACGGTTAAAAGAAATGTTAATAATGAACTTAAAAGCTGAGCGGCTCAGAGGAGCGGCTCGTCACTTTAAGGAGAAAAGCTGGTCCACCTTAACAGCCCACCTTAAGAGGCGGAGCCGGAGTTACAGAATACAGGAAGTCGGCTCCGGTCTCTCCAGCTCGCTTGAACGGAGCGGAGGAGTTGTAGTTTAGTAGCATTTATACACCGACAAATAAACTGTCCACACACTGCTACACCTACGATCACAGCTAGAACGCCACCAACAACCTCACACTCACCACCAACACACACACACGGTCTGTTGGAAACTCACTAAAGTTACTCAGACTACGTGTGGCGGCGGCGAGCACGAAGCCTTCGGCAATGCTAGAGCTGCTAACGTAGCAAAAATACACACACCGTTTGTTGTGTGTGTGTGTACTGTACCTGAAGCGATAAGCCTGGCATCATGTGTGCCGTCCAGCTTGGTGTAGTTGAGTTTGTTGGAGTGGATCAGGATCAGATTTGTTTCGCTCACACACTCAAACTCCACAGTGGACTGGCCTGAATGTATGGAGATAGCAAAGACATCACAATTTCACTTTTTCAACACAAATGTGTCCCCGGTGTGTCTACAGACCCCCAAAGTGTGAGAAAAGACCATTCTTTTTTTTTTCTCCTGCTCCATCTAACAGAAAACGTGTAACAACGAGCTCCTCAGATTTGATGCTGGATATGACGTCCTATGTGCACGTTGCTGTGCCGTAGAGCCACCTTCAGCTTAGCAACTATTACCTGCTGAATCTCCGCCATTTGGATTTTCTTGCTATCACTGACCGGAGCAAATGAGCAAAGCACGCTATTTGTTCTGTTGTTGGCTGCAAGAACCAACAGAAAAGCCTTCATGTACTCCCATCATCTGAAGATGTGAAGACCCAGTGGATTCACTTTCCCTCTTTAAAATTGTGTGGGATTTTTGACTGAAATGTCCCAACAACAACTGGAAAATTCTTTCTCAACGAGGGTCATTACACAGAATTCACATCAAAATTAAAGATACCGTCTGTCTGTGACCCAACTTCAAACCTGGAAGCTGTAAGTTTGGCCATGTTTATGTTGTTTAACTGTTTATTTTGTAGGTTAGCCTGTTAGCCTCAGAGCACCATTGAGTGCGCCACAGAGGCAGTGGTACTAGATTAATTTTTTATTATTATTTAGCAGAGTGGACGGGTAAAACCTGAAGGAGGTAGGATGCTAGCTGCTGTAAAACCAAGGCCTATTGAAGGAGGTTGAGACACGGGCGGACACAGGTCTTGTATGGGGTATGACACACGCGCAGTGTAAATGGAGCTGCGGTCGTGCGTTGCGATTGGCTCAATTTCGGTCAGCACAGACCAGATTTTACTGCGCATGCGTTTTACCCCAAAGATATGACGCGTTGATGAAGTGTGACCGAGCCTCCTTCAACAGGCCTTGGGTAAAACCTCGAACATCATCAGGTAGGGACAAACGTGTTTGCCACTGTTAGCTAGCTAAGGTTTCCTCAGATGCAGTGACACAAAATGGATTGGTTTTTGAAACGTAAAAGTGATGTGGGAGACAACCCTGCGCCAGTTAAAGCCCCAAAGTGTGCGGTGAGGAAATATGACTGAATATACACATTACATTTGGATTCATAATGGCAGGTAGTGATGCTGAGCCCAAAGCACAGTGTGTTGAATGTGGTGAAATCTTGTCAAATGAGGCGCTAAAACCATCGAAGCTCCAGAGACACTTAAACACAAAGCACCCAGGATGTGTTGGGAAGCCAAAAGAATATTTCCTAAGGAAAAAGGACGGGCTTCAGGCACAACAGAAAGTCATCACAGCATTGACAACTCAGTCAAAAGCCACTTTGAAAGCTAGCTATATGGTTGCCGCTTGCGTAGCTCGTAGCAAGAAAGCCTTTACATTTGTAGAAGAGCTTATTTTGCCAAGCGCTGTGGATATGTGCCGAGAGTTACTGGGGGAGGCCGTGTAAAGGGTTAAAAATGTATATACAGGAATTGAAAAAGAAATGGCATAAAAAAAGACGTTAAAATGTCATTGGGGCCTACAGTCTAGTACAATTCATTATGGGACTATGGTACAGTTCATTGCACAGATAATAAGTTAAATGTGTTTAAAAACAGATACCCCTATGTATTTTATATTTTTATTGTGTCTTCAAAAGTGATTTGATGCCAATTTCATTGTACTCCACTTGTTACATTGTAGTGCAACACTCAAACAGGTCACTAGGTGGCGCATAGCGCTGAGAGGAACCTTAAAACCCTCAGAGACAAGCTCTGCAGAATAAAAAACCCTCAGAGACAAGCTCTGCAGAATAAATCCTGCAGTTGAGCTGAACGCAAGCTAAAGTTTTCTGCCTCTTTGTTTCTACATACAGGGGGGTTAATAGTCCTCAAAATCACATGCCTGTACCTGAGTATAAGGGATCAGAGTGTTGTGAATCCTTGGAGATAACGTGTGATGTGTAGAGTTGAGTGGGTTGTCAGTAAAGAGTTGAACTAGAGATGTTCATACTAGGCTAGTGGGCCTGTTGCTAAGGAGTAAAGTAACTTAAGCAGTAAGTAGTGCAGTAATAGTTACTCACTGTTAGGTTGTTTATTATTGTATTAAGAACAAGGACACTTATGAACATATTGTTTATTTCACAGTGCTTCAGTTTTCCATTTGTTTAGATGCAATGGTTATGTATGTATTTTCTGAAGATATTGTAATATCTGTTATACTTGAAGATACTGTAACTTACCTGACACTACAGAGAGCATTTTGTTGATTACCTCAGGAAGTCATTTGTTGAAGTATTTCCTATGTTGAGGAAGCAGAATAAATCCTGCAGTTCAGCTGAACACAAGCTAAAGTTTTCTGCCTCTTTGTTTCTACATACAGAGTTTGCTACTGGCCCAGGTACCCCTAGGCCCGAGGCCAGCAACAGCCACTGCAACCAAAATGCAGTCAATACCACTCTCCAATGACACTGTGAGCAGAAGAATTGTTGACATGAGTGATGACATCAAATGCCAACTTGTGGAAGGAATAAAGGCAAGCTCATACTTTGCCTTACAGCTGGACGAGTCGACTGATGTCAGCAGTACCACTTTATTGTTCATTTTTTAAGATACTGCAAGGACAGTAATCTTCAGGAGGATCTATTGTTTTGCCATATATTGTCATCCCACCATGACTTGATATCATTATTTCCCAGAAGCAAGCCCAGAGGGTAAGCAGAATATTTATTTTGGTCAGCTTTTCGACACTCTCTTTTTTCATTTCTTACTAACATGGCATTTCTCCATGGAGATTTTTTTTTACCAGAGACAGTCTTCACCGTGGTGGGTGCAATGGTATCAATAACATTTGTAATTTTAGAATTGAAATTATCTACAAGATCATTGACAGAAGTCCAGGGGAGGGTGGGTGTGGAAGAGAAAGCCTGAACAAATTGATCACTGGTATTTTCAGTGATATACCTTTTTGTGATTACCTCTGTCTGATCATTTCTGTGCACAGGAAGAGTACTCTCAAAGAATACACAGGAATGATCAGACAGAGTAACATCCATCACTACAACCATGGAAATGTTCAGGCCCTTTGATATGATTAAGTCCAAAGTGTGTCCCCTATTGTGTGTGGGCTCCGTCACATGCTGACTCATTCCATAGTTATCAAGAACCTGACACAGTTCTTTGGCCCCTCTGTCCTGTTGGTTGTCAACATGGATGTTAAAATCACCAACAATGACTACACAGTCAAAGTCAACACAAATTATAGACAGCAGTTCAGTAAAATTATCAAACAAGTTTGCACAGTATTTAGGTGGCCTGTAGATATTCAGAAACAAAGCTCGAGAAGAGTTCAGCTGAAGAGCGACATGTCCATAAGATATCTGTTTGCATTGGAGAGAATCATTAAACAATATGGCAACTCCACCTCCTTTCTCATACATTCTAGTTTCGCTAATAAAACTAAAGTTGGGAGGAGTTACTCGATAAGAACAGATGCACTGTTATTTTGGTCTAACCAAGTTTCAGTTAAAAACATAAAATCAAGGTTGTGCTCAATAATAAAATCATTGATTAAAAAAGTTTTTCCTGCCAAAGGCCTGACGTTTAACAGGGCTAGCTTTAATATGCTAGAAGCATTATTATTATTATTATTTGGGACATGGTTTGGCTGGCAAGGAATCAATGCTAAAAAAATCTTCCTGTTTCTTCGCTGATTCACCATTCTTTTTCTATCACTTTTTAAAACTGAGATAGAAGAAGCTCTTATCACACATGCCCCAGCTTGTCCTGGAAACAGTCACGTGTATCATTAGCCTTGAAGCCTGGACCCAGCACATATCAATTTGTGCTTGCAACATTTTGTAAAGGAACATCCTTATCAGGCTGCGGAGACAGAGGCTGATTCCATCGCGGAGGGGAAGGAGGTGATGGGTGTCGTTTTTGTGGAGATGGTGCCAAAGTTGTTGGAGGTGGACGCCGAGGGGGGATTATGGGAGAGAAAATGGGTGTCGGGCGGGGAGTTAGTTTAGTTCCAGCATTGACCAGCTCCTTCATGTGGTCAGTGAACTCCAAGAGGGGGGAGGAGGGAGAAAGGGTGACAAGCGAGGAGGAGGACGCCTCCTCTTGTCTCTGCTGTATCCCAGAGTTGGCCTGGGGTGGGGGGTGAAATGGTTCTCCTTGAGGGTCCCTGGCACATTGTGTTGTGTCTTCCTCCAGTGGTGATTCCTCTTGTCTCATGTCCTTGGCAGAGGGAACAGATGAGTGACGCAGGAAGTAGAGTAGTTTGGAGCTGAACAATTTTACTCCTGACTTGTTTAGGAAGTCCATCAGCCTTGAAGAGATGTCTGCGGTCCCAAGAAAAGTTAAAATTGTCAATAAAATGCACTGAGTGGGATTGAATGCTGTTGAAAGCCATGTGTTCAGGTCCAGCAACCTGCTGAATCTCTCGACTCCTCTACTGATCGACAGTAATTCCCAAACTTTATTAACAGACATGACTAGGAATTGTGAAAGAATTGTCCAACACAGCCTGCGTAGCTCTTACTACAGACGGATGGACACCCAGTGCTACTGAAAGTTACTGAACTGTGACTGGCTGCTCACCACATCACTTCAGAGTCGGAAATAAAAAATGATGTTTTGCAGACGCGCCCCCTTTATGGGAGCCACACAAGTGAGCATCTCTCTAAAGCACTGACACAAACAGGGACCGATTGGAAACTGGAGAAGGACAACAGCACAATCCCCGTCACCACAGACAATGTGAGAAACATTGTGAATGCAGTCAATGAAACAGCTGGACTGGGGCCACAGATTGGGTGCTTTGAGGAATGCGGTTTCACTAAACCAGGTATCCCATCTCCTGGGGGAGGGTGAGGAAGGTGGTAACCTTTTTCCATCGCAGCACAACAGCTCATGCCCTGAAAACCAAGCAGGAGATGCTGGAATTGCCAGTTTACAAACTACAACATGATAGTAACAACACGTTGGAACACCATCTATGATCTTTGTTGGAGTGTTGTGTTGAACAGCAGGCTGCCATCTTATTCAGCCCTGATGGACAAGAATGTCAAGAAGAATGCCAAGGACATTGCCGACTTGACTGATGGTGAGGTAAAACTGGCAGAGGACCTCCTTAAGACTCTCAAACCTCTGAAGACTGTGACGACCGTCATGAGGACAGAGACATCCCCCTCTGTGTCAATGATCATCCCTCTGCAGGAAATGATACTGAAATCCATGGCACCTGATGAAGACAGCTCCACCATCAAAGATGTAAAGGCACTCACTCACTCATCTTCAACCACTTATCTGGGGTCGGGTCGTGGGGGCAACAGCTCTATTAGGGGACCCCAAACTTCCCATTCCCGGGCGACATTAACCAGCTCTGACTGACCTAGTCCTGGGTCTTCCCCGTGGCGTCCTCCCAGCTGGTCGTGCCTGGAACACCTCTGTAGGGAGGCACCCAGGGGGCATCCTTACTAGATGCCCGAACCACCTCAGCTGGCTCCTTTCAACGCCTCTCTGGGAACAATCACCTTTGGTGGAGGTTTGTGTGTCCCTATGACCCTGAGGGCTGTGTTGTCTGGAGCCTGGTGCTCCTGGTAGAGTTTCCCATGGCAAATTGGTCTCAGACGAGGGGCCAGACTAAGAATGGTTCATAAAACCCCTATGATTAAATGAGGCAGAAGAGTAGTTACCCGTCCCAGAGGAAGCCCTGGCCCTCCGTCTGGAGCCAGGCCCAGACGGAGGGCCCGTCAGTGAGCGTCTGGTGGCCGGTGGTCTCCATCCTGTGGCCTCACCACCTGTGGGAGGAACCGCTGGGGTCGGGTGTGCTGCCACACGGGTGGCAGGGAAGGCCAGGGACCTCGACGGACCAGATGTTCCCAGATGTTGATTCTGAATAATCCAACACACATTCAGAACCCAGAATTGGAGGTGCTGCCTTCAGTTAGACGGTTCAGAACGCCAATGTGCCGGCTAAATCGTTACAAAAATTCATTCATTCCGTCATCCATCAGTAGGTCTAGTTTTATGATATGATTTCATAAAGAACTAATATATTGTAAATTGATTATTATTATCTGGTATGATTATACTTGTTCTTAGTATAATTATTAAACTATTGTCTTTTATTACCTATTATTATTTGAAAGAACTACTGGTTTTAGTATCAGACACTATTGTTTTCATTACTTTTTATTATTTTAAAGAACTACTGTCTCACACTCAACATGTGAATTTAAGCACGTTCATGCATGAGTGTATGTATGATCCATGTTTTATGTGTGTATGTACATTGTGACTTTGGTATGTTGCAGTGGCCTAGAGCCCAAGACAAATTTCCCTGTGGGACAATAAAGTATATCTTATCTTTATATCTTATCTTATCACTTCTGAATGACTGCTTCTTGATCCATTGTAAAAGAGATCAATATTCCAGTAACAAGTTTCTCCACCAGCAGTGACCTCACTAGATTTGAAAGCAACGCAGCCACAAGAATTCCTGTAAAGAGGGAGCACCATTAATCACCTGTAAAAATGTAGAGGCCAGTGTTTGGGTCAGGGCTAAGACGAGGCCACAGGGTGATGTTGTAGTGGTCAGGCACCAAAGCAGTGGAGAGACGATAGCTGTGGGGAACAAACACTAAAATCACTGAGCTGAATACAATCCAATCTCTAAAGTAGCACTGAGTGAAACGGAAAAGATGAGAAGCAAATCACATTGTAATCCACTGTCAACATTATCGCACATATGGAGATTCTCATATTATTACCTCCGCCAAGGCCAAAGGCCTAGGAAGGAGGTTATATTTTCACCGGCGTTGGTTTTTGGTTAGTTTGTCCGTTTAGAGGATTACTCCAAAAGTCTGTCATGGATTTGAATGAAATTTTTGGAGGGGTGGGGTGCTGAACAATGAACAATCCATTAGATTTTGGTGGCGATCCGGATCATGATCTGACTTCAGGAAGTTTTTTTAATAACTCCGCTCAGCTTGTGCATTAACACCACAGGCTTTAAGACCTGTCAGTGTAACTAATAAGCGACGTACATGAAACCTGCCTTAGCGGAGGTCTGTGCTCTCTGAGTGAACTTATAGTATTACATTGGACTGCATTCAAAATGTTTTGTGATTCACGTTTAAAAAAATCCCACAGTATGAATATAGTAATATTTGATAAAGAATAAATATTGATATATTTCTTAGCCCCAGCTGTAGGTCTTCATTCACATTTACAAAATTACGATCATCATCCCCTACTAAAAAAACAAAGTCCTCCAACCTAAACAACAGTTGTGGTCAGGGTTAAAAGAAGTCATAACTGACTGTTGGTATGGCATGGGATGCAAACTGTGACTAGTCTGTGAAATCCAAGTTACATGCTTTGTGCTGTAACAACGTTATGCAATTTCCACCTATACAACTGACAAGCAACAGTCATAATTCCTACAACCATTGGAGGGTGCTGACAGTGTGAACATGGGTTGTTTTAGGTGTTTGAACAAATGACCAATGATGAGAGCATTCTCTGTACATTTCAATATTTTAATAAATGTACTACTGAAATGAAAGTACTTGATATAATTCTTCCATGTATAAGACTAGTCAGTAAACCTATATATAACTGATGAAGTTCCCCATTACATCACAAACAGCCCCACTAAGGCCACAGTTAGATCGTTTTACTGAAGTATTTTACATTCCCTCTCACTCTTCCCCCATATTACTGTTTACATTCATTTATAATGCTTGTTGTCCACCATCAAATCAACAACACTTTAGACCAAGTGCAATTTAGTAGTTTAAACTGATCCATCCTTCGACAAAGGTACGTAAGGTCCATAAACATGAATAACCCTGTGTGATAACAGCAATACAAAAACATCTTAAAGGTCCAATATCATGCTCATTTTCAGGTTCATACTTGTATTTTGTGTTTCTACTAGAACATGTTTACATGTTTTAATGTTCAAAAAACACATTATTTTCCTCATACTGTCTGCCTGAAACGCTCCGTTTTAGTGCGTTACAACGGAATTGCGTTGCTAGGCTACAGCTTGAGTCTATGTTTACTTCCTGTCAGCTGATGACATTCACATCCATTGCAACAGGAATTAACCTGGGACACATTTAGAATGTTTACATTTAAAACTGTGAAATAGTCTATATGTTGTAGATTTGTGACATCACAAATGGACAGAAATCGGCTTGTTTCAAACGCACAGTTTCCGAATACGGGCTGTGTGTATTTCTCTGTATATTGAGAGTTTTGATAGTTTAACAGTATTTATATAGCACTTAAACCTATTTTATAATATAAAAGACCTGAAAATCTCACTTTTTACAATATGGGACCTTTAATGTAGTTAGACATTACTTATATTATAGTGTAAGATACATGTAGATATTGTGCAATAGTATGCACAAATATATTACTGCAAGTCTAAGCAAGATGTACATATTACCTGTCCTTCAATAGCCAAACAAGATAAACTACCTCTGTATTTCAGTTTATTTCTCATTCATTTCACACCATGTTTCACTATCCTGTGTGGCACATTGGATCTGTGTAGCTGTCTGCACGTTTACCTGTAACTTTCAGCAAATTTGATATTATATATTATCATCCTTTGAGGTCACAGAAGTGTCAGACTTTTTGTTGAACCAAAGTCCTACCTGTCCCAAGGAGCTGTGCCATCACCTAATCCCACCAGGGCAATAGTCCACAACGTGACAATGGTTCCCACGGAGACAAAGGCTAAAACAACAAACAGAATGAAGAACCTGCTGACTCTGCAGCTTTTCGCCATGGCCTAAAATACAGCACAGAAGTCCCAGAGATAGCTCTAAACTGACAGCAGGTGACTAAAACTACTTCTTCTTGGTACTTAAATTACTGCTGCAACGGAACGGGTATAAGAGTGGATTAGAACTAAGTATGTCTGGTTCGCTGAGTCTCAGATCAAATACAGAATGAAAAACAGAAGATAAGCCAGCATTTAACTGCTGACCCCCCCCCACCCCCCCAATGGAAAAACAATGGATGACATATTAGGACCCAACAGCTCTCATGGGAATAGTGGAAGTGGAAACTGCTGATAAGCATCTGCTCATAAGTGAGTGATAAGAGTGATGAATTATCTACAATACTGTTTTAGTGGATATTGACATATCAGTCATAAAACACCGCATGATGTAAAGATTTTATTGTATTTGTCTCAGTGTTCATAGGTCAAACCTTCTGTTAAACTGACTGAAAACTAACAGCACATGCTGTGAGGTCTTCTGGATTGTCAGTTTCATTCAAAGATGGTTTTCTTCAGAGATTTATAATGACGGAAAGGACACTTGGCATCAGTGAATGAAATATTGTTTATACAAGCTGAAAGGCGTTATCACAACATTTCTGTTATTTTTTTGGAGCATGTTTGTTAAAAGAATACATGTGATTTCGACATAAATAGTAGGATGATTAATAACGACAGAGATTAAAGATGATGTAGTTGAGTCATTAGGAAAGGAGTGAACATCACATAGAACATGAAGTTAGGTGTAATTATTTTCAATATGTTGATGACTTTACATATTACTTTTTGTAATTGTTTCAGAGGTGTATCAACTCATGACGTAATAACTGCGCGTAATGTAATAACTATGCATTTAAATGTAATAAAAGCTCATAATGTAATAACCATCACACAATGTGATGAAACCTTGAGTACATAATGTAATAACAGTTTTGTTCGTAATGTAATAAGTTATTACATTATGAGAGCATTATTACATTATAAACTTAGTTGAATAATGTAATAAATTCAGCGCATAATGTAATAATTTAAAAAAAGAGTACTCTCCTTGTCTTCGTAGAGCATTGGAACCAGGAGTTAATTTAAAGCAACTGGACTGTCTGTTTGGTCAATAGGACATTTTCATCAGACAGATCCATAGTGATGACGCCTCAAGATGTCTAGTAACCTGGACAAATGAGAACCTTTACAAAGATGATGCTGAATTTAATATACAGATGATTCTTAGCATATGAAATAATTGTTCCACACATCATTATTCCAGTTACTGTAATTGTTAGCTGATCCAAGCAGCAAAGCATTTTAGGTAACAAGCTACAAAACTGTAGACAACCTCAAGCTGGCCTCAATACTGTACCTCGCGCTGGCCTCAATACTGTACCTCGCGCTGGCCTCAATGGGATAGAAGTACAATCATTACCTTCAAACATCTAAAAATAGCAAGTGTGGGCACAAGATGCCAATCATTGCAAATCAAAATTAAATTTTTTTTTAAAGGTCCCATATCATGCTCATTTTCAGGTTCATACTTGTATTTTGTGTTTCTACTGGAACATGTTTACATGCATTAATGTTAACAACCTTTATTTTCCTCATACTGTCTGCCTGAATATACCTGTATTTACCCTCTGTCTGAAACGCAACTTTTTAGTGCATTTCAATGGAATTGCAACGGAATTGCGTTGCTGGGCAACAGTTTGGGTCCATGCTTACTTCCGGTCAGCTGATGTTAGTTACATACACTGCAACAGGAAATAAACTGGGACACATTTAGAATGTTTATGTTTAAAACTGTGTGATGGTCTAAATATTGTATATTTGTGACATCACAAATGGACAGAAATCCTAGCGGCTTGTTTCAAACGCACAATTTCTGAATACGGGCTGTGTGTGTTTCTCCGTATATTTAGCGTTTTGATAGTTTAACAGTATTTATATAGCACTTAAACCTGCTTTATGATATAAAAGACATGAAAATCTCACTTTTTACAATATGGGACCTTTAAGTTGTACTGTGGACATAGAACAATTTGCATTTCATTTTTAAAAGGTGCACATCTTACATACATATATCCAGTTTACACAATTGTTGGTGTGTATTAGCTTAGCGGTATATGTAGAAAATGCAATTGTTGATGTATTATGTATGACCACAGCTCTGCTGCAGATTTGCTATACGGATCTAAAGAGATAGAACGCCTTGACTGGGATTCTCAGGGATTCCCTTTTTTTGTCCAATAAAAGGTAGAAATAGCATAAAACCATTGGCTCAGGCTGACTTGTGATGTTCATAGCCGACAGCTGTCATAGCCAGAAAAAAATAAGCTTTTGCAGAATCTGAACAATAAATAAATGACTTTGATAACAATTCAGTTTTACCATAAATGATGTGTTGTTTTGTGTTTTCTTCACATTCACATTGTAATTTACATTGAAATGACAGAGCCAATAAGGGGCTCAATATTAAACACAGAGAAAAGTGAAGTAAAAATAAATGCAGTTAATGTTGATATTTTTACAGCAGATTTTAAGGGACAGCCATAGAGGAGGCATTTTTAGTTACGTCTTAATTATGTTTAATTATGCTATGTGTTTTTACCCTTGAGGTGGGATATACAAAATAATCATGTTATGATTACAACATAATTATTTTGTGATTGCAATGTCATAGATTAATTATCCTGACATTACAAGACAACACAAATCTTGACATGTCAAGTCACAAAACAATCCCCAACCACAAGAAAAGGCTTTGAAAGCATGCACAAAAACATAATAACGCAAATTCTTTTCAATCATAAAATTGTAATCTGTCATTTAAGGCATACAAGTAGATGTATTTAAAAATGTGATTAAAAAGTATAAAACAAACAAAAACAAAAAAACAACCCTACCCAAGTCCTCTCTGGTCTTCCGTCTAACTTAAAGCATTAACAGTTCATTTATAATCAGTACTTCTACATTCAAGGATTCAAAGTAAACTGTAATTGTATTTTCTTTCCAGTTTAACCAAGTGGAAGTACAACAAAGGCTCAGTAAGCAAATATACATCCCATTTATTTTGAAGATGGTCATATTATGCTTCATCACCGAACCAATCCAGAACATTCTTCTTGTTCTCTGTGATCCATTTTATGTTGCTGATGGTTCTCTCAATGGACTGATCCAGTGCCAGGGTCCCAGAGCCAAAGCCGACCTCGCTGTTATCTGCCTTAAACTGCTTCAGCTGTCATGACAAACAAAACAGAAAGTGAGGGAGGTGATGCAGCCATTTGAAGTCAGGCAGCAACAAATGACAGCACAGGGTCACACTGGTTTTTGACTCGGGTCAAAAAGTGCATTTGTCAGTCATCCTAAATACAGTCGTAGGACCAGTGTGACTTTAAGGGTACTATTTGTAAGAATTATAAATTGATTGTTAACAGCGACACCTGTGGACGTTAAGTCAGCGAAAGTCAGCATCCTGTTGCTCGCGCTTGTGCTCGCTCTACATAGACATGAACGAGCATCGCTCAAAACAGTGAGGAGACACACGTCAGCTAAAACCACAATATCACTCTATATTTCAGCTGCTTGGCAGTAATGTTAGCTGACCAGACCAAGGTCTCTCCATGAATCAATGCTGATCTTAGTATTGGCTTTTCCTGCTTCAGCCCCCCAGCCCTGGCCGGAAGGAACAGGGGAGACACCGGAGTTTTGGTCCGTTCTACTCCTATATTCTATTTCTATGGTTTAATCCATTCCTTAGGCTATAGCTAGCTTTTAGTTTTGCAAAGGCCAGAAAAGACCAATCCCTCCGATCTCTTTACATGTAGAGTATTGATTGGCTCTTACTACAGCCCTCATTTCAACATGTGGAGAAATCCAAAGCTTCATAGACCTGCCAAGCCTAGTTTCAGTTGCTGAGCTATGAACAATCAATTACTTGGGGGTTTCACCGACCTGAAACTAACTTTACTTTTGAAACTAATGACTTTGCATTAAATGACCCGCCCAATAAAAGACAGAAATTCCACTAAAGAGTTAGAAACTGGTGCCTTGAGACTAGAGAATGACCTAGGACTTGGTCACACATACATGTTAACTACATACACTATACGATAGCATAGCATATCAAAACAAACCAGGCTAACCACAATCTGGAATGACACTAAAACATGAAAATCCCTAAAAGTAGAGATACAAATTTGTTTGATTGTGGGTAAAACTGAGCCAAACCCATTTAAAATAAACAATATGGACAAAAAAGGTCTCAAATATCTAACCTGTTGAAGCTCCAAGTCAGTGGAAAAGCGCTTGGTGACTCCATTGATGAGGTTGGAGAAGGAGAATGATCCGCCACCATACCTGTGAGTGAAAACAAAGTCAAGACATAACGAATAATTAGGTCCATTTGTATGCAAATCACAGTATAGATAATAAATGTGTTTTACCAATTGTAAAAAAAAAAAACTGAGTTCACTTTTCAAAACTGTTCGGACAGTTCTCTTTGCCTTCCAAAATGCACCGATGTAACCAAATCACTTGATACACATCTCAGGATCAACTCCTGTACCTGAACACTGACAACATTTGTCTCCCAACAGTAACACCTTGACACGCAATATACAATGACCTAAAACGGGAAGCATTACAATATGTGTCAGTGTTGTCATTCAAGTATATAATTTTTTTATTTATTTAGCATAAATCAAGACTCCATAGCAACAACAAGAAGGGCACTTCTCTATTGCATGGATTGTGCTACCTACAGTATGATTTCACTTAATTACCAGAATATTTTCTTGTGTCCCAAGACATACACTGTTTCACAGAAATACAGAAATACAAAACACAACATTTAACCAAACAACAAACTAACAAACTACAAACATATATCACACATTAGGAAAAGTCGATTAATCAATTATTCAATTTTATTGTTCAATCGAGTCTGTGGGACTATACATTTTCTGTGTGATGGCAAAAGCTAATATTTTTCAAATAAAATGTGAAGAAATGCTGCAATGGCCTTTTTTCTGTGTGGAGTAATTCCGAGTGCAGAAACTGAAACCAGTATTTCCAGTAAATAAAGCAATGATGATGTTTCTACAGGTCAGACCCAGACAGCTGCCTGGGACTTGAAGACAGACCAAATAACTTTATTTCAATCCATCAAAGATGTTTACTTCATATGGTGTGTACTATTAAAATATGGGCTCATCCGATTATACATTTTCCATAACCAAAAATAATTGGTTGTTGCACGAGTTTTATTTGTCGAAACACAAAAAAATCTACTACCACTGAAACACCTAAACTGTTAGCTTAATTCAGCTGTAATGAAACCACACTCAGCACCCGTGTTATGCACTGTTGTGGTTTATGAGGAGTCGAGACCAAAGGTCATCTGAGGCAGAGTTTGAATTACACTGAGCATATTGGTCAATAAAAGCTGTCACTGATAATAAACCTGAGTGTAAAACCTGCTGTCATGTGAATGAGTGATAATGGATCTTTTATTACGTGACTATGCTTCAGTTGGGCATGTGAAAATCATGGGTCACAGAGACGTGTTGCCTAACACACCATATAACCTATCTGCATTTATAACAACGTTTTACTCGGAACCGTTAAGCCCATTTCAGCGTCTTTAAACCTGTCAGGTTGTGGACCAATTGTAACGCTAAGCAGACTTGACTACAAATCTGGTGCCTTTTCTCATTATTCATGGGAATGCAGTGATATTGACGCTGGTGACGGCTTATAGCTGAAACGTGTTCGTTTACATTTGATTGCCCAGAATAAACCAAAAAAGACTCTTTATCTGTGAGTGCGGGGTGATTTGTTTCTTGTGTTCTTACCACTACCTGGCACCCGATACTGTTCAAGATTTGGAGACGTGCTCGCTGTTATTTTCTAATGCAGTGATGTTGTCAACTAAAAAATATTGTGTTGTACTCACTCCTTGAAAATGAACGACCATCGAGCCCTGACAAAGTCCCACGCCAGACACTGACCAACCACATTGTTGGCTATGTAGACAATGGTGGAGGTGGCATCCTGCTTTCGGATCATGTCTGGATCCAGAGTGTACTCCAGGTACCTGAAAGGGTACAAGCAGAACAGAGAGTATAGATGTGTGTAGTGGTCAATATTTGTAAGTTATACGCTGTTGTACACTATATAACAGAATTAACAAGGCTGTCTGGGAGGAGACCTGTTGAGCAGCCAGGGTTGCTTCGTGCAGGCCAGGGCAGAGCGTAGTTTGTCAGCTTCACTGGCAATGGTGGCGTTGTCAAACTGTTTCCAAGCAAACTCCCACTCTTTAGCCCCACCTGCTGCAATGGCGTTACAGTACACAGTGGAGCGCAGGTTGGGGTGGATCCTGCAGCAAGATGACATCTTTAAAGTTCAGTACACCAGATGATGGTGGTTGCGCTTAAAATACAGTACAGAAAGATAATAAATTACATGTTGAGATTTTATACACTCACAGGTTTTTATCGGTGTCCATCCATTGTTTGAACCATGTCTTGGTCAGAGTTTGGCATTCCTCAAGGCCTGTCCTGCAAGCCAGGCTGATAGCATTCACCTGATTATACCTGGATGAAGAAGAAACAGGAAAAAAGGATGAATAAGCTTAAATAAAATAGGTGTTTGTTTCTGCAGTTCTCTAGAGGGAGCACTATTAACAACAATTGGGTGTTCTTTATTATTGGAGGCTAAGTACTTCTAAACTATCTATCTAAAATACGGTTTTATCTCGAGAAGGACAGTCTGAACAGCACCTATATGGCATGGCCTCTTTACAGTTAGCATTACTTTTTTCCAGCAACATTGCTCAAAAAATGTTGTATGCTGGGCAGGTAAAATGCACCATATATATTCTGTGCTTGACGGTAATAGGGATGTAAAGTACAGTCACCTCCGTGGCTAGCAAACACTAGCCAGTGGTAATGCTAGGCGCTGCAAGCTAGCAAGTTCTTGGAATGTGTTTATTGCTAAACAGTGAGTGTTGACCAAACCAGAGCCCTTAAAGTGGACAAATGTTACTAAAGTAATACAAAGTTGGAAATCCATAAATGTATTCATTGTACATGTAGCAGGGTCAACTGGCCTGTTCCTAGCCAGAACATAAAAACAACATAACTGTAATGTGACATAAACTACAGCTATGGTTGCCCCAAGAGCTCCAGACCTTCAATATTGCTGCGAAAAGATACGATATAGAAAATATGTGATACTTTATTTCAATAGTTTGCCAAATTAACATTCTGATGAAACATTTAAAAGGGACTGTTTGTAAGAATCAGAAATGTCTTGTTAACAGCGACGCCTGTGGCCGTTAAGTCAACAAAAGTCAACGTCCTCTTGTGCTCGCTCTACATAGACATGAACGAGCATCACTCAAAACAGTGAGGAGACACACGTCAGCTAAAAGCACAATATCACTCTATATTTCAGCTGCTTGGCAGTAATGTTAGCTGACCAGACCAAGGTCTCTCCATGAATCAGTGCTGATCCTAGTGTTGGCTTTTCCTGCCTCAGCCTCCCGACCGCGGCCGGAGGGAACGGGGGGAGAAACCGGAGTTTTGGTCGGAGACGATAACGTTTGTCTCTGCGGAGCCCCGTCACTTCACAAGACACGGGAAACCTCTGTTGGTCTGGAGGAGCTGCAGCAGTTATTTCTGCACGAACGTCCACCGTACATTCACTAGATATTCTCAGAGCTAGACTAACTCTTCTGCAGTGTGGAGTGTGCGCGCATGCACGTGAGAGTGGAGCGAAAGAGTGAGATCGAGCGCGATGTGTGAGTGAAGGCAAGCAGACAGAGAAGCAGAGGAGCAGAGTACAGCAGAGAATCTGGTCCTGGAGACCAAAGCTACGGTCTCCCCCGCGTCCTCCGACCGCGGCCAACACTGTTTAACAGACGGGCTTCACTAGATACAACCAAGAGGTTTTGGTGCTTCACTGTAGTTTGTGTTGGAGTCTGAGTCTGAACAGCGTAGACACACGCGAGCGCGCATGAGACACCGACCTGCAATGATTTATACGTGTAAGAAGTTACAAACAGTCCCTTTAAGTGGTCAATGGTATGCTAACGTTGTTTTACACAAGAATGTACACATAATCCTGACTTTGACCTTGCATTGGAACACAGGGAGAGGCATAACCGATGAAGAGCAACACTGTTCTTTAATGTTTAACTCTCTAATTTGCAAGTGTCATATTTTGTTATTGCCTCTCTTAAAAAGTAAGATATTCAGAACAGTAAATGCCCACATATTTCTCTTTACTCACTGGTCCATGTGTCCATCAGGTACTTTGCTCCAGTTGTCAGTCATCGTCTTGTAGTAATTAAACAGAGGGGTGACCTGATTCCTCAGATAATCCTAAAAAAAAAGCAAGACATGTGAAAATTCCATGAAAATTAGAAACCATAAAAGGAACTTATTTGTGTTTTGGCACATGCTGATATGTTTGGCTGAAAGAAAGCATACCTGCATGGGACCATAAACCTCGCTGCGGTCAAACATAAGGTAGAAGAAGTCCAGGTTGCTCACGGCTGACTCCCAGGGCATATAATCTCTCTCACTGCTGAGGTACTTGGTGGTATTGAGGGCCAGTACTGTAGGGATGATCTTTGCTCTTTAGGGATACAAGATTATGAAAATGAATAGGATATCCAAAATTTTAATCTTGATCAGCGTGTTTTAATGGTTCTAAGTTTTACTCTTCAATGCATTGTCAAAATAGTTGGATACCTTCCTAATAAATTCACTGCAAGTAATGAGTCAAAATACGTGGCAGCATCTGCATCATGCTAGCAGCTGTGTAGTAATATAATTGTAATCCCTTTTTTTCCCCATAAACCCTGTTGGGTCATTGGACCATCTTTATAAGTGTTTTGGCTTTACTGAAGGTTAAAAACAATTTAAAGTTTTTATTTATTTTGTAATCTACATCTCAGTAATCCAGATGATGATTCTCTTCATCTCTAACATCATATGATACTATATAAACAGGACTTACCTGGCCAGGTTGAAGGCATCATCTACCAACTGAGCTCTGTTGATCACTGGAATAAGCTTTAAAAAACAAGCAATATCACCGTCACTACAACAACTCAGATCAAGAATCATGTTCATAATCAGCATAGGAAAGCAGAGATCACACATTATTCTAAATTGACTTCAAATGTACCTGATGATTGGTCCTCAGGACATTTAGGAGTCTGACCCAGTTTTCCGCGTCATAGTTGACTCTGTAGTAGCCCACCACATTAAGGTTGGCCAGCACCCAGTCATCACCTGATGCCTTCATCACATCAATTGTGGCTAAAAGAAAGGGTGGATGGAGTTAGTTATTATTGTTGTTGTGACTCGACACTCAAAATGGCCGCCAAGTCATTGAAGTCAGGTTCCTGAGATCCTTGAGCCCCCGCCCAGGGACTCAACGTTTACAGTAAGTACAGGTTACTGTAGTCTATGACCCATGGCGTCACCCAATCCCCCAGGAAGTGCGCCGGTCGTCGATCCCGACTTTCGTAGTAGCCAAACGGCAGTACTGCAAACTTCCGTGTCAGTCACGTCATGCATTAGGCCCAAAAATACTTTTTCCCATAGACTTACATTGGGAAAGAGATGTCTGCAACTCAATGGATAATTTTTTTTTGTGGTGAATCAACTTCCCTTTATGAACACCTGAATAGCCCTTATTTAAAAAAATTGTTTTTAAAGTTGTAAAACGCACTAATAGCTGAATCCAGAGTTATCACCCTGAGTGAGACCCAGACCAAGACTGGAGCGCAAGCCATGACGCCGGCGTGACGTTGGGACCCCGTGACCAAGTCATGTGACCGAGCGGACGCTACTCCGCCAAGATCCGGGTACTTTTCCAAACGGAAGTCGAGTCATTTAGGCTTCATGCGCCAATGAGCAACTCTCATAGGAATGAACAGGGCACCGGCTCTACCGCTGTATCCAGTTCTCTTAAAACATCCATGGCATCACCAGGTCAAACATAACTGCGGCTCCGTTTCGGTTTGCTCTCTTTTCTCTTCTCTTTGCCTTGACTCATCAATCATTGCGGGTTGGTGTCCCATGCACGCTCGCGTGTGGCTACGTGTCCTTGAGCAAGACACTTAACCCCAAATTGCTCCCGAAGGCATAGCCATCGGTGTGTGAATGAGTCTTTAGATTAGACCCTGATGGGCAAAGTTGGCACCTTTAGCAACCTCTGCCATCAGTGTATGAATGTGTGTGTGAATAGGTGAATACTGACATGTAGTGTAGAGCGCTTTGAGTGGTCAGAAGACTAGGAAAGTGCTATATAAATGCAAGTCCATTTATATATAATAATATATATAATGCACTTATTGTAAGTCGCTTTGGATGAAAGCATCAGCTTAACAGAGAAAGTAATATATTCATCCTTCATTGGAGAAATTCAGTGTTTTACAGTGTTATTATTAATCATAACACACACACACACACAGGACCTATAAGCCGACATGCATTAGTTGTGGAGAGTGATGGGGCTGTCTTTAGCCTGGTACACACCAGGAACGTCAGGAGCGCGTGGCGGCTGTGTGGCGTGGTGGCCACGCATCGGGCGTTCACACCAGCTGCATGTCTACTGCGTTTCTGCTGCTGCAGCTGCTGTCAGCTCTTTCTTTCTAAATAGAGTTTGCCTTTTAATGACAATTTCATTTCATTATAATTATCATTTATATTTATTTTAGACAGAGAAAGGTTAAAAAATGTGTGGTAATTTGTAAATAATAGTAATAATCCACAATTAAAACTCTGTACTATATTCATTCATTTTATTTCGAAGTAAAAGCAGGAAGTGTTGATTTAAGTCCCATACTTTATCAATTCATGTTCCACAGCACTGACTGCTCATATTTCAGAATAAAAGCCTCGTGTTAACAAATGAAGGAATTCTGTCCACTGAAAAAACACTTGAGGGCTTTTATTTTGAAATGAAAGCAGGAAGTGTTGATTTAAACTTTTAAATTTTTTCATCTCCGTAACATATTCTACAGATAGACATCGAAACTGTAGTAATCTTGCTGGTATGATGTTAATATACAGTCAGTAGATCCCCTTCAGTGTCTGCTGTTGCTGTGAGACGCGCGCGGACGTGTCGAAAATAGGCGAGACCTCTGTTCTCTAGAAGAGACGCAGCTGAGACGCGCGTCTCACACGGGCACTGTGTCTGATCTAACCTGTTAACACGGACGCCGAAATAAAAAAAACAGGTAACGCAGCCGCTGCTGATGTTCCCTGTGTGTCCCAAGCTTTAGGAGTTTGGCGCCTTGCTCAAGGGCACCTCGGTAGTGCCCCTTGGCTTGCTCAAGTCTCTAAAGACAGTTTTAGACTAAAAGCTTCAGAGTATATTGCTGCATCTAACAATCAATACTACACTTTTTTTAATGTAATTTCTGGATATGCATTATAAAAACATATTTGTTGTAACAGCAAATGTGTTCATCATCAATCATACAGTACAGTCATGAATAATCACTTGACCCAACTGCCTGTTATTCGTGTTAGGCTTGGTTAGGTTACGTAGGTAGTTCTTTTCATGTATTTTCAACACCCTATTCTCTTAGTTTTATGTTTCTACTGCTGTATTGCATTATTATACAGTATTATTTTATTATTGAATCAGTCAAATCCTGAAAAGGGTGTTTCTTTCTTCAGTCCTTTGACGTTTGCAATCGAGAAATATGTAAATAAATCGGACATGTCTTGACTATCAATGAATGCCTGCTGTTGCTGTACTTTGCATTTATTGCCAAAAAATGTTTTATTTCCACTCACTGTCAATCAGAAGTTGTTTCATTTGTCAGCACAAAAGCTCCACGTTATTGATGACATCCTACCTGATTCAGTTTTCAGCCACTCTGGTGGCTGGGTGACTTCAGTCTTCATCCACTTGATTGGAACAATCCATTTATAACTGTAGGAAAAACATCCGTAGTAAAGTAAAAGCAGTGGTAATACTAATTTAGCAGAATAAGCAGAAGCAGCAGCAAAAGTAGTAATAGTAAATTGAGTCGTACTGCACTGTAGACATAATGGTATAAAGCAGTCGTTGTATAAAGACAAACACAAAAAAATAATGAATTAATTGGTCTAGTGGGAGGGATGTATGAAAGAAAGGTAGTCCTTACTTGAAGGGAGAAATGTCTAGATCCAAGAGAAAGTGCTTCTGGTTTACGACCCCAGTCTTGGTATCTATGGTAACCACAGGAAAGCCCATCTGCAGCACCCAGGTGTCCATGATGTTATGGACAGTGTCAGGAAGTTGAGTGCCATTAACATTAACAGCCTGTGGAAGCAGTCAAACAAGAAAAAGTGATGTAACAGCCAACAGTAGCTAAATGGTCAAAACTGAAGAGTCTATGGAGAAGAACATGCCATCTGGAGATGATCGAACAGGTCTGTGTACACTGCGTTCCCATACGCAAATTCAGCCAGGTAGGTCTGCAGGTTGGACAGAAAAAAACAAAGATAAATGAGTTATTTTGCTTTGGTGGTGTTTCTGCTTCACCTGTAAACTTTGCTGTCCATATTCTACATTCACATGACAAGCCATTTCAGGTAAGTTGGCTGACTGAATTACAGTTACTGACTGCATAGCAAACATTTCCCTGACCTGCGTTGTGGCCAACAAGTCCAATAGACGTCGAGTCACAACTTTACTTTGACCCTTTGCCAACATGAAATCATAATCTTAGGGGAATGGTGATTTTGAGGAAAACTTGTTTGATTGAATAAACGCTGTTTAAAGGGGACATATTATAAAAAAAGTGAGATTTTCATGTTTTTAAAGCAGGCTTAAGTCCTGTATAAATACTGTGAAAGTATCAAAACGCTCAATCCACAGGGAAATACAGCCCATATTCAGAAACTCTGCATTTTTGCATCTGCATATTTAGACCCTTTATGAAAATGAGCATGATATGGGACCTATAAAATAACAACCATATAACATTGTAACAGTGTGAACGCTAGTGTTGACTCATGAATTGTGTTATTGAAAAGTGTTTTTGTTCTAAACACCATATACCATCATGTATACGGCCAATATCGGTGCTAAACTGCATGTTTTATTTCAGCATTCCCTTGAGTTCCATTTAGGACTATTTTTCTTTGCACACCAACACTAGTCCCTCTGGCCTCCAACGCATGCGCAACAGGTGATGTCAGTTCCATGTCGAGTTTGACAGGGAGGGATGCAAGTTGCAGGTGAGTTCCGAAGAAGACACTATTTAAAATGTCAATGTATTTGTAAAGACATTATGTTTTTAACATTTTCATACGAAAGTGCTGAGTTCGAGGTACATGGCGTATTCTCAAATGTTAGTATCACATTTTTCTGTGGTGTGACAAACCCAGAAAGCATATTTATTTTGGCTTTACACAGACTTTAAAGAAAATCATCCCGCTGAAAGGACTGGACGGTGCTGGTTGAAATCCCTTTATAACTTTAGTTATCAGATGCACTCTGCGATGTTACATGTACCCGAACCCTGTCAGGGGTCCTTTATGCAAGACTCGTTACTGTGTCAGATAATATTGTATTGTATGTCTCCGTGAAGTCCTTACCCTGAGTCCCATTGTGAAGACTTCTTCTGTTAGGAAATCCGACAACATCCTCAGAACAGAGGCTCCCTGAGGATGAGCAAACACATTTTAAATGTTTTTTTAGATCAATCTGTGTTTAAGGGACATTGTGGCAAAATCTATTACATATTTGTATGGGAGAAAAATTAAATCCATAACCTGGGTGGATTGGTTTTAGGATCAGAGATGGGCACATTGTTCTGCTGCTGTTAAGGCTGTTGAGTGCGTGAGGTTACCTTGCTGTATGAGATGGCATCAAACAGTTCACTGATCTGTGCTGGTTTCTGGATGTCCTCTTCCTTAGAGGACAGGGGGTGAGAAGAGGCCAGGGCATCGACGGCAAACACCCTGTGGACGTCATTGAGCACGATGAGGTCTTTCTATTATGAGACAAATAAGACAGTATGGCCAAAACTCCACCAATTGATGGCTACATTACACTCACTATCGAGGCTGTGAGGCGGGAGGGAAGTCCTTACCACATTCCAGTCGGGTTCAGCCTCGTGTGCTCCCAGGTACTCAACATAGGATGCAAAGCCTTCATTCAGCCACAAGTCATTCCACCACCTCAGGGTCACCAGATTACCAAACCACTGAAGGGACAGCACAGAGAAAAGGTGTGATTGCTATTCCAAGAAACAACTAAAAACAAACAAGACATAAGCAGCTCTTCACAGGCTCCCAGGCCTGTAGACTTCAGAGTTGGACTTGAGTCACACTTTCGTCTCGACTCGAGACTTAGCTTGGACTTCACAGCCTACAGAGACTTGTCAGCCTTGCAACTAACATGCAGTTTGCTTACAAAGACTTGTGACTTAGCTTGGACTTGCTTTGACAAGACCTGATATTTACTTGGACTTGCCTTCAAGCCTTACAGCCCGGACACACCAGGAACGTGACACAGAGCCTATGGCGGCGTGATTCATGCGTCGGGCGTCATGCGTCACCAGCGTTTTTGCTGCTGCAGATGCTGCTGTCAGCCCTTTCTTTCTACATAGAGTTTGCCTTTTAATGGCCATTTCATTTCATTATAAATATCATTTATATTTATTTTAGAGCGAGAAAGGTTAAGAAACGTGTGGTAATTTGTAAATAATAGTAATAATCCACAATTAAAACTCCGTACTATATTTATTCATGTTCTAGAACACTGTCCGGCACATATTTCAGAATAAAAGCCTTGTGTTAATAATGAAGGAATGCTGTCCATAGAAAAAACACTTGAGGGCTTTTATTTTGAAATAAAAGCAGGAAGTGTTGATTTAAAAATAAGTTTTTACTTTTTTTCATCTCCGTAAAATATTCTACAGATAGACATCGAAACTGTAGTAATGTAGCTGATATGATGTCAATATACAGTCAATAGATCACTTTCACTGTCTGTTGTTGCTGTGACGCGAGCGGCACGTGTCAAAAATAGGCGAGACCTCTATTCTCTAGAAGAGACGCAGCTGACACGCACACGAGGGCAGTGTGGCTGCTCTAACCTGTTAACAAGGACGCAGAAATAAAAAAAACAACAGGTAACACAGCCGCCACACGCTCCTGATGTTCCTGGTGTGTCAGGGCTGTTAGATTTGACTTGAGATTCTGTAATGTTATGTTATGTTATTCTGTGTGTGTGTGTTTTTGTCTTATCCTGTTTATTCTTGCACTGTCACATTGTAAGTGTGTTTGTAGACCCCAGGAAGAATAACTGCTGCAACGCTGTAGCTGATGGGGATCTTAATAAACTAAACTAAACTGCTCTGACAACACTCGAGACTTTAGACTTTATTTGAAAGATGTTTTGATGAGACTCGTGACAGGACGTGAACTGGCTCTAAAGGACTTGAGACTTGACTTGAAACATGTTTTGAGACTTGAGATCTGATCCAACAAACTCAAGTCTTTCATCCAGGAGTCCGCTGTTCATGTCTCATGCGTCACGCTACAATCAGCTGTTCGTTCGTGTCCCGAGTTTCACAATGTTCGAGTTTAATTTTCACTGTGGAAAAGTAGCAGTTTTAAGCCCAACCGTGTTGTTTTTTTCCTTAACCTAATTTTAGTGGTTTTGTTTCCCAAACCCCAAGTGACGCCAAGGGGGCGTGACAAAGCGGCAGTATGTGACGAGTTTGGTTGAGAACGCGTTGGCCTTAAATAAATAATCCATGCAATTGCTGAATCTGTCTTTATTTTGGATCGACAACGTTTATTTTAAAAGATTCTCGGGAGTTTTGAGAGGCGGTGAGTCGCGTCGGACGCCTGTGATTTGCATAAAGTAAACTAGCCCTCAACTTCATGCAAATAAGGAGCGGGCATCTCGAATCGCGCTGCCATGCTACCAGAATGCATTGCACGGCTGCTTACATAGACAATGAATGGGAAGCGTTGAAAGGACGGAGCCTGTGGACACGTACCATCAGACTTTCAAACATGTCTTTACAGGCTTCTCTTTGAAGGTTATGCAGAATAATTCCAATAATACTAATTTTCTTCAATTTTAAATATTTTTTTTTAACTATTTAAACAGTGAATCACAATATCCAGCAGATGTTATAATAGTGACTACTACATAATAGACATTGTGAAGGCAATTTTTTCCACATAGGTCTTCAGGGTGGACAGAGCAAACAAAGAGATAAATTAGTTATTTTGCTTTGGAGGTGTTTCTGCTGCACCTGAAAGCTTTGCTGCTCATACAGCATTTCAAACTGTCCATATTCTACAATCACATAATAATCCATTTCAGGTGAGTTGGCTGCTGGTGATGTTCTCAATCCACGTTTGATGAAAATCATCCTGCTGAATGGAGTGATCGCAGGTTTAAATTCCTTTACAACTTGCCTTTTAAGTTTTTTCTTATCAGATGCACTCAGCCTGTCAAGGATCTGTTATGCAAGATTCTTTGCTGTGTCAAATAAAAGGGGATGAGATGCACTCTGCTATGTTACTAATAGAGAATTCATTTGCCAAGAACATGTGTACCCAAACCCTGTCAACGGTCCTTCATGCAAGATTCAAGATTGTGAAGTGCCACAGTTTACAGTGTTTAAGCCTAACCATGTGAGCCAGTTCATGAGCGATGATGGTTGCAATCCTCTGCTTGTTGGAGTTGGAGGAGAACGCTTCATCGTACAGCAGTGCCGTCTCTCTGTATGTGATCAGACCCCAGTTCTCCATGGCTCCAGCATTAAAGTCTGGGAGAGCTATCTGATCTGCGTTAGGAAAGAAGTTATTCGTGGTTGATTACCTGTCAAGTTACTACTGCTTAAATGTTGACCAAATAAGCTCTAACTGCACCAGCATTAAACCATGTGATCTTGAGGTGAGGATGGCCTAGAATTAGAAATGTGTAATAAACAATATAAGAAAATCAGGCAATGTACTGTATGAGCCGGCCAGCAAAGACTGGATGGTGAGGGATTACAACTGTCATACATGACTATACAACAATCAAGTTATCAAGTTTATATGATAATAATTGATACTGTATGCGATGAGATCCTGTTCCCAAAGCCCTGTCATACAATGTCAAAACTGAAAGATACAAGCATCCTTTTAATGAGCAGATACATCGTGCATCAATAACAAGAGAACAGATGCAGGACAAGCCTTTTAGAGCCCGGACACACCAGGAATGTCAGGAGCGTGTGGCGTGGCGGCTGTGGCTGCGTGCCGTGGTGGCTGCGTGCCGTGGTGGCTGCGTCATTCACGCGTCAGGTGCGTTTCTGCTGCTGCAGCTGCTGTTGTCAGCCCTTTCTTTCTACATAGAGTTTGCCTTTTAATGGCCATTTCATTTCATTATAAATATCATTTATATTTATTTTAGACCGAGAAAGGCTAAGAAACGTGTGGTAATTTATAAATAATAGTAATAATCCACAATTAAAACTCCGTACTATATTCATTCATGGAGCTCTCCAAGTCATTGCATGTTCTAGAACACTGTCCGCAGCTGTGGAACACGCAGTGACTTAGAGAGCTCCATGAATTGATAAAGTATGGGGTTTAAATCAACACTTCCTGCTTTCATTTCAAAATAAAAGCCCTGAAGCGTTTTTTTCTGTAGACAGAATTCCTTCATTTGTTAACACGAGGCTTTTATTCTGAAATATGTGCCGGACAGTGTTCTAGAACATGCAGTGACTTGGAGAGCTCCATGAATGAATATAATAGAGTTTTAATTGTGGATTATTACAATTATTTACAAATTACCACAGGTTTCTTAACCTTTCTCTGTCTAAAATAAATAAAAATAATAATTATAATGACATGAAATGGCCATTAAAAGGCAAACTCTATGTAGAAAGAAAGGGCTGACAGCAGCAGCTGCAGCAGAAGAAACGCAGCAGACACGCAGCTGAAATGCAGCTGGTGTGAACGCCCAACGCATGAATCACGCAGCCACCACGCCATGCAGCCACCACGCGCTCCTGACGTTCCTGGTGTGTCCAAGGCGTTATATGGTGTTCAGGATGACTGACACAGCTGTTTTATTGGAAGTTACAGCCAATGTCTTAATCTACAAAATGACCACAAAAACTCACGATGGCAATAAGCATGATTGCATACACTACTGACCACCTAGGGAGTGGTACAGTTCAATCTGAAGAGGATTACATGTCATATTAACCTCAGTAAGTATATTCTACGTACTTTATACACGTCAAGCAGAAAAAGAAAAGTATCCAGGAAACAAATTTGATAGCTTACATTTAACAAAGAAACATGCAAAAAGGATGAAATTGAATAATGTGTGGTGGACTTACCAGACTTTGGCAGAGGGTACGTGGAATTGTAATAATCCTCAAAGAACTTAAGGATGGGTCCAGTTTTGTTAAGTGCATACTCTCCTTGCCCAGCATCAATAGCAGGCTTCCTGGCGAAGATGCGAATCTAAACCCAAATCACATAATACACAAAATAAAACACAGGGTCATTATTCACATTGCTGTTGACTGGCATTGCCAGAAAAACATGGAATCTTTGTGGTTTTAATTTGATATAGCCTTTTCAATTGCATAATATAAACACTGTTATCCAACCCAATGAACCACCACCTTAACATGGTGGAGGGGTTTGTGTGCCCCAGTGACCCTGGGAGCTCTGTTGTAGGGGGGTAATAGCTCCTGGGGTAGGGTCTCCCAAGTAGTCCCAGGGGAGGGGCCAGACCATAGAATACATATAGGAAGTGGACGCAGTCACCGTGATAAGACCCATTGGTCTGTGGAGTACAGTCAAAGAGTATGGAAGCAAAGAGATGAAACTCTGGTGCTTTTTTGACAACAGCTGCTAGATGGTGCTGCAGTCATTTTGGATTGAAAACTTCAATGAGTCTGTGGCCATGGCTGTATAATGAAATGTCTGTAAATCAGAGGATCATTTCTTTTAGGTAAGTCAACTTTCCAGTACCAACACTTAAATATCCCCCATTTAAATCATTATGTCCTAAAAGTTGTAAAATGAACTAACAGCTGAATCCAGAGTTATTTTCCTCGACATAATGAACGGTCATCAGACCCACGGGACTGCATCGCCCTGCACGCTCATATGACATATCGGGTTCTGCCAGCTTCCTGCTAGCTGTATGCGGCTGTAGTAATGGATATATTGGCTGTAATTCATCACTTTTATTATCTATAATACACTGTGCTGGATGTATTAACGTCTCTGTTCCCAAACAACTGGTTGTCAGCCAGTAGCTAGTAGCATGCCATGAATTTAATGTAGTTGTAGGCTACTTACTAACATGCATGGCAAGAGCACAGGACACAACCTTTTAGGGGCTGATCACAGAGAGACGCGTCGCTCCAAAATGCCTTGGCAAATCTCGTCAGGCAAAACAGCTGATGCTCCACAGGAGCAGGGCTGTGTGCTCGCAACCCGGCGATTAAATGTGATTAACGGGAAAATGTGGTCTCTCTCTCTCTCAAAAGACAGCAGCCTACATGCAATGAGATACGAGTTCCCCTTTACCTCTCTCAGTCCAACAGCTAGCTAGCCAGCTGGCCCTACCACATCTGCTGGCATCAAAACAGGAGGAAGGAAGTGATTAAGAAGTAAAGCCCGAGTCTTGCTTGATTTGATTGGTTGCCTGGGCCAAGTTTTACATTGTTGAGCGGTGCGTCTCCATGCCTAGTGCTGAAAAGTTGAGAATATTTAGTCTAAAAGCCGGTAGAAAAATGTGATGCATGGCGCATGAGAGAAGTGCGCAGCAGGCGTGCCGTACCATAAGAAAACAATTACTGGCAACGTGTTTCTAGCGACGCGTCTCAGTGTGATCGGGGCCTAATACATCCATGGTCTCTGGTCTATTGTACATCTATTTTGGTCTTGACATGAAAAAGTTTGAGATTGCTTTCAAACTCTGTGTGCTGGATTTTTCTAACTTCCATTTATGTCCATCGCTCACTTTATGCCCCTCTGGGAAACAGCCGGGCAAAAAAGTTTAATAAGTAAGTAAGTAAATAGTTATAATAGTATGCGTATTTATAATGTTTTTATCGTTCAACACAGGCCATTTCGGTAGAAACACTAAATATATGACAATAGAATAGATATAATTGTGTTTTACTTTGTACGGCTCTTTGTAGGCGGACAATTTACTGGCGTCCGGTAGTCGCTTTCAGCTGTGCGCTGATGTTGCAATGGAACGACTAATTGGCTTTCACTTCTTATCAAAGTATGTTATTTGCTACAGTATTGAATTCTCGAGTTCGACATTTTGGCTGTTGCCATCTTGTTTTTTTTTGCAACCAGAAGTGACGTGAGAGGGTGGAGCTAAGTACAACCAAACGTTGAACAATGCATTTTTTAAGGCAACCAAAAAGGTTAGAATTAACCTTCACACCTCTACTTACCGAAACTCCATCAATGGTGTTATTGATGAAGGCAAAGTCACTGACAATGAATGCCAACAGGTAAGTGGACATTTTCTCCGTTGGCTCAAAAGCTGTCTTCTGCACATTGCGACCGTTGATGTTGAAATTGCTTGATTCTGTTGAAGAGAAATACAATTTAATAGAATAGCATGTTCACTGTTTTAGTTTTAATCCCTTTCGGTTTCAAATTTCATTTCTTTCTGTTAACATGTACCCAAAAAATTGTTACATCCACTTGTAAACAAAAGGGCCAGTCCTCCTCATATATTCCATTGATTTTGTCTGAAACTGTGAAATGATCCTGTCCACTTCACATCATTGTCGTGCAACTAACCTTTTTCCTCGCCATTGGACAGGGCTACAGTTCCATGGTCGTGGATCAGCGTGATGTAGAAAATAGCTTTCATAGCTGGCTCGTCAAAACAGGGGAAAGCCTTCCTGGCATCTGTCGGCTGCATCTGAGTAGTAGCAACAACCCTGACAGGAAATAGACAAATGAAACTTGATGTTTAAAGAAACAAGCCAACATCAAAATGTTTGTGTTGTGGAGATCTACAAAGAGGCAGATGATAAGAAATGTTAACACAAGACTGCTGTTTTGGGACCAGTCAATGCCAGGCATTGAAACCATTTCTTGAACAACAACTATTAAGTAGAGTGGCTGCTTGTTGTCTCCCAAAGCAGGGGTCAGCAACCTTTACTATCAAAAGAGCCATTTTAGGCAAACAAATAAATAAAGAATTTGTCTGGAGCCGCAAAACATGTGATCATTGTGATGAAGCTAACACAGTTTATAGTCTAAGTATATAGTATATAAGTCTAATGCAGTGAGGGCCAAAGAGACAATGTACTACGGAGTATTAGGGCCACATTGAGGGAAAAAACTTTATTTCCAGAATAAAGTCCTAATATTCTGATAATAAAGTCGTAACTTTACGAGAAAAAAGTCGTAACTTTACGTGACTAAAGTCGTAATATTGCGAGAATGAAGTCATAACATTACGAGAAAAAAAGTCTTAATATTACTAGAATGAAGTCATAACTTTACGAGAAAAAAGGCGTAATATTATGAGAATAAAGTTGTACCATAGACCTACAAAAATGATAAATAAAAATGAAAATGTAAACAAAAAAACAGTTATTCATTTCCCTTTTTAAAAATCCGAGGGGCGCCACTGGAGAGGAGCTAAAGTGGCTCCGGAGCCGCAGGTTGCAGACCCCTGCTCAAAAAGAACCATCCATGCACCTGAACAAAAGGTGCTGAGTACACTGTCAGCTAACGAGATTCGGAGTGGTTTTCTATTGCTAGCAAAGAAAATATATGCCGGGTCCAGAATACACAACATGTTAGACTGTTACGATGGTCACTGTGTCAGATTAGGAGATTATAAAGTCATCAATTCTTGCCGTGACTCGGCCGCGAGACATAACAGAAGGTCCCCGACCAATCAAAGCTTGCCGTCTTTCATGACACACGTGATATCATTGGGAATTAGGTGCTAGGAACAGACTTCCAGGAACAAGAATATAAACAAACAATGGCTGTGTGTAAGATGCTGGCTGTCTTATGTTAAAAAAAAGCCTAAAAAAATGTGACCTTTCCTCTGTTTCACGGATCCACCTGGCTGCACCAACATCATTATTCCTCTTTTGCAATTGTGCGTGTAATAGCACTCTGTGCTCCTATTGGTTGAAGTCATGGACATGTGGGAACACATGCTATGTTAAGCAAAAAACTCTAACATGCTAGTCAGGTTGTCGTCCACTATGACACACTACACGGGATGAAACGATTGATTGTCGCACCCAATGCCCGTTGTCATTTCAGATCCAACCCAACGCCCTACTTCTGCTGGGTCGGGGTGTAATCAGGCTGATATCATGTAGTCTGAACCCAGCATAAATTGATGAAGTTAGCCTGGCTCTAGATAAGATGTCAGGCTGTTTCTCTAAAAGAGCAAACAAATGTCTTGTGTGAGAACTTATTTCTTATTGATCATTACTGGTTACTGCATGTTCCATTTTTTGCTCAAGTTATGTTTCAAAGCGTATCATCTTACACCAAATACACATACTTTTTCACTCCATCCTCGAAGTATTCGCTCCTATAGAAGCCTCCCAGGTCATTCGCCAGCTCTCCAGTAAAGTCAGTGTAGAGGTGGTACCTGTGGCCCTTAAGCAGTTTACCATCCAGCTGTAGGACCAGGTACTGAGTTTCATCCTGCAGCCAGGAAGACTTGATTGAGGGGGCTTCGACCTCAGTATTGGCAGAGATGAGCCTTGCAAAGCGGCCATTCTCCAATGTGGTGTAGTTCAGCTTATTGGAGTGGATAAGAATCAGGTTGGTCTCCTCAATGCACTCAAACTCCACACTGGAATGACCTAAAACGACATGAAATAAGTTAAACTGTGATCAGCAGTAGTAGGACACCTCAGCTCTACGCAACCCCAGCCCATTTGCTCCAATTCAAAGTTTCTGACTCCAGTAACTGACAAAGATGATGGCAATTGGAAATGTGAATCCAAGCTTTAAATCATTTGTAACACTATTCAGGTTGGCCTCATACACTGTTCATAGCTACAGATGGAATGCCTTTCATTTAACAGGATTGTCGCGGCGGTAACGTTGCCTCGCTGTGGCACAAAGGGAGGGGGGACTTTTATTCTCTTCTATTGTTTCCTGCACTAGCTGCAGTGTGCACTAACCACCACCAGGTGGCACATGTGAACAGTCTAGATTGCAACAGCTGTGAGAGAAGCTGAACTCTGCATTTCTGCTCCTCATACAGTAGAGAGAGTTTGCGAGTATGGACTAAAGTGGAGATGTGATGAAAAACTTGTTTTGATCATGAAGCTCATTGTTACTGCACCATCCTCTGGTTTATCAGTGAAGTGTATGAACTACACTGCAGACTGGTGTCTCCGAACGGGTCCAGCACAGGTCGGGTCTGCGTTCAATACGTCCGATGTATGAAATGTCTCTATCCTCACTGCGCTGCATTTTTATAAACAGAAGATAATCTGGTCATGGGTCACATCTTCCTCATAGCACTGAACATTCACTAACTACTATTTTCCTTTTCTGATTTTTGTTTGTTGCTGTGACAGTAAAACGGTACCAGCGGAAACACTGGGTGTTTGTATTCCTCTTACCGTGTATATTTCTGTGACATTCAGTGGTGTTTATTGCAACTTCATCAATAACTGCTGTCTCACGTTCAACACACAGCTCCGCTCGCTCACCGGAGCAGCTTTGACAATACTAGCCTTCAGTGTTGATAGGCTATTACTCGTGACGTGTAACCAATCAGATAAAGCTGTGGGCAGGACAGTGAGTGAGACTACAGAGTGGTGACTACAGACAGAGAGGCAGCTGCATCAGAGCCAAAGTAGCACATTTTTTAATAACTTTCATCAGCATTATCGTTCTGTCTTGGACGTTTGTATCATAATACTGTACTGTAAATTTATTCACTACAACATAACAAGACTCCAATATCTCATAATTTGGCTTAAGCTTTCAGCAAAGTTACGGAAATACGGACAGCGCCACTCTGCCATTGCTGACCACATTGTAGCCAAACGGGGTACTGTATACAGTATCATAAAATCCTGTAATCAAGATTCGAGCTCTCTGCCACCATCTTGCGTCTCTAGTTATCAAGTACAGCCCAGATACATCCCCCCCTTTTACCGCCGTGACGTCACCCTGATAGCGCGGCAGCAATTCTGTTAAATGAATCGCGTACCATCTGTACACCTACGAAAAGTAATGCGCTGTAATTTGTGTATATCCCACAAAATCAAATGTGTGTTATTCACACAGTTGTGAACCAGGAAATATAAAAAGGTGCCAAGTAAGGTCAGGGTGGATGGGTGGGTCAAAAAACACCAGTCTTTCGCTACTTCTGTAGTTATTTTATAGTTATAAACCATGACCTTTTCCTAGACCTAACTAAGTAGTTTTGTTGCCTAAACCTAAGGAAGTTGTTTCCCATGAAGACGGAAGTTTATTTTGAAAAGACTATATGCATGAAATGAGCGGAAATTGACATGTGCGTCACGTGTTGCTGGATATTCATAGGAAACCAACAAAAAAGGGAGGAATAACTTTTTCGTGTGACCCTTAAAATGAAGCAATGTCCACTCACAAACCCTTACAGTAGCCCTAACTGGGAAACAATGAACCCCCATATATATAAAGTATAGTATATCGAATCAAAACAAGCCACTTATTTGCATTGAAAACCATCCCTATATTTGGTGATTTTGACTTTTTTAGATCAACTGTTTTTCTTTGTTCATGACCAGTTGGAAATACATTTTTCACAGGACTTCAATGCTAAAGTATATATATGACGTATTGCACTGAATCCATCAAATAAGACTTCAAGTAAGTAGTTTCTCTGCTCAAGTAACCACCGAATGTAGTCCTTTCTGTCAACTGATCTTTCTGAGATCAATAAAGAATGGTTAGGCTTCTTGTTTGCTATGCTATCCTTTTAAAATCCTTCATTATATCCTGTATCTGCTGTTCAAAGTGGTATGAAATACCCTTCATCCAGTTTCTTTCGAAGTTCATAAGTCTAGGTAATCGTGTCTAACAGAAAATTATAAAGCCCCTAAACATGCACACATCATTATTTAGACTGTGTAAAATTTTGTTATCATAGTTTCTATATTGTATATAGAATTTAAGATCTTACAAAACTTGTAGGATTACTTTAATTAATTAAATTTACAGGTGTGGGCACAGGGACTTTAAATTAAGAAGCTATGAAGGGCTTTGTACTGGGACTGTGATAAACAAGTCAGGAGTACACACTGATCCAAAATCCCTGCGAGCAGAAGGTGTGCTTCTTCTTCATGTCTTGTTTTGTTTTTTGTACATTATGCACTCATAAAGCTGTGACTTATCAAACTTCTATCAGTCTTTATCTCCATCCCTTTTCCTTTCAAAGGAATGCCTCCAAACTCCTGCTGGTTTTAATTCTTGTTTTTTAGAAAACCAGGTGAATGCAACTACTGCGTATGAAAGAAAGCCATCTCAATCCAGAGGATCAGAGATGACTCATAAAGTCTTACCAGTAAAGATGTAGAGGTCAGTTGTTTCATTTCGAGTCAGCCGCGGCCACAGGGTGAGATTATAGTGGTCCGGCACCAGGCTCTTGGGCAGCCGATACTTGTCCCAAGGTTCATTGGACGGTGTGACGGTGGGTTTGGATGTTGTTCCTCCATCCGTTGGCAAGACCGGATTATCATTTTTTGCCTTTTCCTGTGAGTAAACAACAGACAGAGCTATGATGGTAGCCAGGGCCCCGGCACACAGGACGATGCCCACTATCCCAACAGCTTTACTGATGTAGAAACCTTTCCCCATGTTGTCTGCCTGTATTGGAGCCCCACACTGACACAGTGCATGCAAGGGTGGAAGGTGTACTTCTATATGTAGCCATGGGTAGCATCTCCCCTCCCATTCAATCCACCAGGTGATACATTAACAGCGGGACTGCAAATATCACCCTCGCCTGGTGAACATAAAATTGTCTCTGTCATATATCTTCATACTGATAATTACTGATTTTTAACTATAATTTGACTGTACTTTTTACTTTTTGAAAATAAAAGCCAAGAAATACAAGTGCACAACTACGGGATAATTAAGATTTCAGAAGTTGATCAGAAGAAGGAAGTGTTTCAAGAATATTTATTCATGTAGAAGCTCTTCCAGTTCATCCAAAATGCACTTTCTGCATCTTGTCACTGAAATATTTGAAATGTGAGCCTTTTTTAAGAGAAGCTATGCTTCTCTGGGACGATGTCTTGATTATGGTCGACTTAGACGTAGCGTATGTAGAGATGGGGCTGATCAAAGTGTGAAACAAACGAGTTGCAGTGTAGCAGGTAGTGTTGCTTTACCCTCAAACTTCAGATCAGCTGGTTCAACGAGCTGTTTTAATCTATCAGAAATAAATACTTGTGAAAAAAAAACAGTTTTTCATTTTACTTATAGCTCAAAAAATATTAAAGGACGCAGACTCTAAAAGATGTTAGTATCCACCTTTTGTGATTTTTTAATTATATATATATATACATACATATATGTATATATATATAAATTTCTTCATTTTTCTTAAGTAAAGGATAATAATAATAACATTGTTGTTCCCGTCCTTCTCCGTAATCTCCATGTGGTTTATCTCATGTTCCATTCTGTAGTTAGACTTTAACAGAGAGGCAATTTTCTATAATCCTACCATTTTATGAATGTCACTTTATGGTCACATAGCTGTAAAGCTCAGTCATTATGAACAGGATGGGGAGAGGACTTACGAAAGATGAGATCCATTTGCAGCCCTTAACCCTTTCGGGGTTTAACATTTAGCAGGGCTAAACGGTGGATGATGCAGGTGACCGGGCTTGAATATGAAGCATATGACAATTTCAGCCTATTTAACTTGATATAGAACTGCTACATTAACTCCAACATTTAAAGGGGACATATCATGCTAATTTTCAGGTTCATACTTGTATTTTGGGTTTCTACTAGAATATGTTTAAATGCTTTAATGTTCAAACAACACATTATTTTTCTCATACTGTCTGTCTGAATATGTCTGTATTTACCATCTATCTGAAACTCTCCATTTTAGTGCATTTCAACAGAATTTCGCTGCCACGCAGCCGCCACGCAGCCGCCACGCAGCCGCCACGCAGCCGCCACGCAGCCGCCACGCAGCCGCCACGCGCTACTGACGTTCCTGGTGTGTTCCGGGCTTTATACCCTGTGGTCTTAATGCTCAGGCTGAGTTAGAAGTCGGAACTTAATTAAAATTCCTGAATCCGGATCATGATCCGGTTGCCACCAAAATCTAATGATTTCAATCTTAATGATTGTTCATTGTGCTACAACCCACCCCTCCAAAAAATTTCATTCAAATCCATTGCGGACTTTTTGAGTAATCCTGGTCACAGACAGACAGACAAATCAACGCCGGTGAAACCAAAACCTCCGTCATGGCCAAGTAATAAACCACTTTATTATGTTTGTTGAGGATTATTTTCAAAAAGTCCCATGTTTGACTCCCTGTAGACGTTATCATCATCCCTCTTCATGTTACGCTGGTTTGTGAAACTAGAGTAACACATTTCCTACCTCCTTCACCTTGACAGCGTTGTAAAACCTACAACCCTAGATAGATAGTAAATGGTTTAGTGACAGCGAAGAACACACCGGGGTCAGCTGCAGTTCATTGTCCTTTTCAGGCCAACAAAACGCATGTACTGACACAAGCAGCATTTCCTTAGATGTGAGAAATATGTGGATATTTTCAATGTGCTATGAAGCTAAGAATGCACAAGAATACACGCTGCATACGGCCAATGTTAAAAGGTTTATCTCTCCTTTGAGATACTGACTGCATTATTAAAATCCTACCAAGAACAATAGGTTCAGAAGGTTTTAATAGTTTTACAAGTTGTTAAGGAAACATGACATGCTGTCGGAGTTTACAATAGAATCCGGTAATAGAGGAAGAATTGACAGGTTTTACAACGGACAGTCTATAAAATATCACCTTGGCTATTGTGATACTATCTCTGGCCACGTTTTTATCTCTACAATAGTCTGATAAAAGCTTCACTGACTGATTGTCAGGTCAAAGTCAGAATGACTGATTGTGTAGGGTAGGAGTTTGCTTTATTTGTTTCCATGAGGTTTGGAGATGCAGAATATTGGCCAAACTGAAATTTTGACCTGCTGATGGCGTTCTGATGGGAATCAACAGTTATTAGGGCCCGAGTACTGACAACGTCGGGCCAGCGAAAGCCCTATTGAAACTGAACAGATTCTTCTTTTTCTCCTCTCAAATGAATCGTCTTTTTGACGACCTTAACATGCTCAAAAAGTTGTTAAACTTGGCACACTTATCAGACGCAGTGAAAAATTTTATATTTTAAGGGTCTCGGGCTCAGGTGTTGCAAAATGGCTCGCTAGCGCCCCCTGGAAAGTTGGAAAAATTGAGCCCCTCACTCCAGTTTATCCTACAATTATGAAATTTGGCAGTCACATGCAACATGTGGAGACGCACAAAATAGCCTCTTGGAGGTATGCCCAAAACTCAACAGGAAGTCAGCCATTTTGAATTTTATGTGCAATTTTCACCCATTTTTAGCATTTTATAGGCCGCGTACCTACAGATTTAATCAGATCAACTTGAAATTTGGTCAGGACCATCTTAAGACCTAAAGGATGAAAAATTATTCAAATTGGGAGTTTTCACTGAACGATCTGACTGTGGCGTGGCGGACATTTTGAGCCATTCGCCATGAAACAGGAAGTTGTTGTAACTCCACTGTACATTGTCCGATCTGCCACAAATTTCTCAGCCATGACGGTGGTCCAAACCTGAGATCATTTTCATGTCAATACAGACTCATAGCCCCGCTCCGATACGTTAGCCGCGCCCCCTTTCATAACTCGTGAACCGTTTGTTGTAGAGTCTTGTGGCAGGCGTCATTGCACTCAGCAGAGTTCCTGTTTCATTGTGCCTGTGTCAGTCGGCGTCCCGCCAGTACCCCCGACGCGCAGGAAGGTGCGAGGGCCCGTTCATCGCTGCTTGCAGCTTTAATTACTATTGATCCTGAGAGGGGCATGAATGGGCGCATTCATGGTAACGTAGGAACATGTCACCCAGTGCAACACTATGGCTCACTGATGTGTTTTTAGTAGTTTGTTGACTATTATGGAGCTCTACGGCACAGAAGAAGAAGATAAATCAGGCTTGGGCTACAAAGGCAGTATTGGTTAGTAGGATCAATTCATTGTTGCATTTGGTCTTTTCATTGGATTTGATAAGAAAAAACACCAACCTTATTTTTTTTTAATTAACTTCTAATTTTACACACTACTACCACCCCTCTTTGACGGATCTTATTTATTTTACATGATCCTCTGTGGATTTTACCAGTGATGACTATCAGAAGTAAATAAATCGGATATATACTGGAAAAACAAAGTTCGGAAACTTGTGTTTGGTGGATTATTTCTCTGTTGTTACAATGCTAATTGGCATTGTATTTTACATGGTTGGAAAGCCTGTTTATTTACCTTCACAATGATGTCCAACTTGTAAGGATCATGCATTTGTGGGATGAGCAGCACAGCTGATTATGTGGGGAGCGCCCAAGAAAAATTTTCCAAGATGCTCTGCCAATGGTAAACAGAGTATTCTCATAAGGCTACCAGGAAGCCTGCAATGACTGCCCTTCACCGTCAGGCCTGTTTGCGCTGGTGTCGACAACACAGACAATGGAACCTGAACATGTGGGGGAATGTCATGTTCAGTGATGAGTCCAGGTTCTGTCTGCCAAAGTTGGATGGCAGGGTCAAAGTATGGAGACGACGCGGAGAACGTTATGCTGATTG
>CAKAOI010034366.1:0-11706 GCA_916701655.1 Sebastiscus albofasciatus | reverse complement strand
CAGAAATTCACATCTTTACTAACCTTCTTGGTTCCCAGGGCAGGTATTGTATGGGGTCTTTTGCGGTGCTTATTGAGAAGGTCCTGGTAGCAGGAGGAGGGATTTGCAGGATCCAGTAGCCACCCTGACACCTGTGGGTCCTGGATGTGACAGCCTGCCACTGGAGAAAGAGGACAGCTCTTTATGATAATGAGCAGTATTCACTATGCTGTACTGTGTACTGATGCGAGGAAACACATTTTTGGAGATTACAGCACATCTGTCAAAATTAGGGCTGTTAAAGTTAACGCGATAATAAAGCGTATACGCAAATTCCTTTTAACGCCACTAATTTCTTTAACGTCTTAAAGCAACTTGAGATTGTTAGGTTGTAGAGGGCTCATTTTAAAGCTAGAGTGAAGATACTGTCATCATATGAAACTAGAAAACCTAAGGAATCCATTGCAATCCATTTCATACCAGCTTGTCGCAAAGGAGGTTAAATAACGCTCCAAACTTGCGTAACATTTTGGCAGGGAAAAACTGGTCGTTAATTGATTTCCAATAATAAATATATACTGTACATATATTTGCATAAAGCAGCGTAATTGCAGTTGAATATTTTAATCGATTAACAGCCCTAGTAAAAATATAGACGTGCACATATTTGTATTGCTGCTGGGTACTGCAGGGTTTGTTTGACAACGGTCTGTGTCTTCTTTCTTCTGTGAAAACGTGTTTTTACTGAAATCAATGTAATCAACACAATTCAAGCTTTCTACAGCTGCTGTTGTTCGTGTAGAATGGAACTACAAATTTTCCACTGTATTGTGTTTTTGAATGTTGCATTTTCACACCAATCGGTTGCGCCTTGGATGTTTTGGCTGCTTTTGTTCAATGGAATGAAGAAATACTGAGGAGAAATTACACACTTTTAACAGCCACCTTTCAAGCATGAGTGTTCGATACTCAAAGAGTAAACAATAGGAACTTCGATGTGTTTCTATGTGTGTATGCGCATTTACAGTATGTATGTGTGCTCTACCTTGTTTCCAGCTGAGGTTTCGTCTGTAAAACTGCAAAGCTGTACGAAGCAAATCCTTGGCTTTATAGCACACCACCAGTTGAGATCTTGATAGCACCTGTAGCAGTATATCTCTATGGAACACACACACACACACACACACACACACACACACACACACACACACACACACACACACACACACACACACACACACACACACACACACTTATTTACTCCTGTTTTAAAATGAAATAAGTGCGCAACACAACGCTTTTTTTGATGGATGCAAAAGCACAACTTTAAACTCAGACATCATTATATTCACTCTCACTTCTCTTTCATAGAAAAGACTTTCACACAAACAAACCTAGTAAAGAGCTCCTGGCTCTGGTGTGTGTGTTGCTGGGCCCACGCAGGTGCGTGCTCCAGTTTTAAGTAGACCAGACTGTCGTTTGGCCTGAGCGAGTCCTCTGGTGTGCTGTGGTCGAGGCTGTTCTTCATCAGTACGAGGAGGCCACACACTGCCGGAGCGAGCTTCTTTATCGAGGATCAGAGAGGGAAATTAACATGAACAAGCAGTTAATGAAGCAGTGAGCCACAGGAGTAAAGGGTTTACACTAATCTTAAAACAACCGGGACAGATACTTCCTTTAAGATGCAAAGGGAAACTGAAATGGTAAAATTAAATAATAAAATTGTTCAATATATCTTAGCCAATCATGATGTCATGTCTCCCTAAAACTCAACACTTGTCGGCCAGCTCTACTCACCTGTTCTGGGTCTAACTGAGTTGTTCCATCTCGGTACACCAAGGTTAGCACCAGCGCCTCGGCCTCCTTTGTCTTCTCGAGCGTTTGCATCCTCTCGCCTGGCTTCATCTTCCCAGCATCCTTTACTCTGGGGTCAGATGTCAGGGTTGCAGTCAGACAGCCAGCTTTGGATTGACTCCGGGGCTCATTACCATTAACCTCCTCGTGGGATATCTTTGGCCCATTTATTCCCTGTTCAAGCCCACTTTTGAGTGGTTTGCAGGTCACAGAAGATGGACTCTGTTTGGGAGCATTCCTAACTGATTCACGGCACCTTTCTTCCACCTTTCTCTGCCGAGTTTGCTTCAGGGCATATAGGTGTTTATGTACCCTTGACACTTTTCCTGTTTTATGTGAAGAGCTTGCTTCAGTCTGTGGTTCTCGGGGTTCAGGGATAGAGGTCTTGGGCTTAGCTCTCTTCGGCTCATTGACTCCTCCTTCCCCTGCCTTTACTTGACAGGAATGAGGTGGCTCCCATTTAGGAGGACGCCTAGATAGGTAGATTTTAGGAGGGTCCGCGTATTGGCGCTGAAGTACTTCATGCTTCCTCTTTAAGGGGAAGGAGATCAGGTGAGGATGATGTGAATGAGTTTGGGAAGTAAGTAGATGGCTGTTCTCCAGTTCCTTGCTTGGTTTTGTGGCAGTTGAAACCAAGTCCTGTACTGAGGGGGAGTTTTGTCCAGCAGCAAAAGTGCTTGTTGAGGCCAGTACCCCATTTAAGCTGCTCCCTTTGACATTTCCATTAGCAGTCTGCACACCAGAAAAGGTGAACAGTATGCAGTCAGACGGACAAAGGAAACAGAGAGGACAGGAGAGGCAAGAATAGCTTTAGAAGGACTTATTCTGCAACATCAGACGGCACTTGAAAACAAAATTAAGTTTTGTCACATAGAAAACCAATACATGACAGCTAGTCAGTTAAAGTCAAATGTTCTAATTACACATAATCATAGAGAAGAATGCACGCCTTATCTAATTATTCATGTTTAGATCTAGTTGGATAATGCAAAATTTGTCATGACACTGTTTGTCTGACAGTCTGCCTGAAGTAGTGTCACTCACACTCATTCACACTTATTTATATTTCATGAACAAAAAAAAGAAAAGCTTGTTTTGGCTGGATGACAATGAATATTTCACACAATCCAATTGGATTTGAAAGGGTTCAATGAACTAATCTAATAGATTACATTTGTGCTGCATGTATGTAATTTAATAAATATTGTGTCACACATGCATTCTGTATATTAAGCCCTGTGGGAAGTGCAAGTGATGGAAATGAAAATAAATAGTGAATATGGCTTGATTTGACAGAAAAACATACCAAAATGTAAGATACGAGATTGACTCCAAACAGAAATGTTTTGTTCCCAGACGCCAGTGGAAAAGATGGACAGAAATTTGAGTCTCATCTCCCAAAAGCACACCCTCACCTCCCTGTAACCTTTCGAGCGTCTTAAAAACATCTCCATTATTCATACCTGTAACTCCCATCTCTATTTATGCAAAAGCACTGAGCACTTGTGTTCTTTGAAATCTAGGTAAGAGTTGTGAAGTTGGGGATTAGGAAGTTGAAGGATGCACACAATTCTGTATGTCAGCAGAGGGCCTCGGTATGTAGGAATTCCTGTGATTCAGCTCCCTGAGGAGAGTCTTCCTCATTTCCCTGTAAACACAACCCGTTTTCCTGCTGACAAAGTCATGAACCCCCCCAGGGAGCTGTGCTACAGGATATAGATAGAAAACTGAGGCCGGCCATGGCCCGTAGCCCAGTACTGGGTGCAGGATAGTGTGAGGGAGTGAATGAGGGGAGGGAGAGAGAGAGAGAGAGAGAGAGAGAATGGATCGGTGTGTTTGCTGCTGATTGTAGCAATACATTGACGCCCTCTTCTTCTCCTCCATCTTTCAGCCTCCCCCACTTTTCTCCCCTTCAGTTCTCTCACTGCATCCTTTATCTATCCCTCTCCCACACTATCCCTCCATCTCTCCATCTCCCTTTATAGCTCTTTCTCTTTGCTGATCTCTCTCCTTTTCTGCCAATATGTATTGTAGGCTACTTTTGTCAGGATTTTTTTTCTTTTAACTTTACGACTCAATGGGGAGCTATCACTTGTCAGCGTGCTGCAATGCTGCCGACGGCACCCCGTTTCACACAAGCCAGATTGACTTTGAAAGCAGCTATTTAAATTTCAGGACTTTTTTGGTGTGTTGCTGCTGTACACACTGTTGCCTCTGCTTACAGGGATTACACAGTGGGAGACAGATGAAAACAGGGAATATCTGAATTAAAAGATAAGTAAACAAAAATCTTGGCAAGTGAGGTAAAGGACAAAATTATAAAACTTTGAATTTCTATTCGCCTCATGTCCTCCTCCCATATTGCTGACTTTATGTATCTGAGGCAACATTGCTTTGTGGAAAGTTGTAAAGTATAGCTGTCATGTTATGCTGTATTGATAATATTTAGGGCTGTCAATTGATATAATATTAAATCTTGATTAATTGCAAATTAATCACATTTTTTATCTGTTCAAAATGTACCTTAAAAGGGAGATTTGTCAAGTATTTAATACGCTTATCAACATTGGAGTGGGCAAATATGCTGGCATTATGCAAATGCATATATAGACCAATCAGCTATAATGCTATAATGTGATGCACTGTGTGTTCTCTGACACCTTTCTATCGGAACCAGCATTAAATTTGAATTCCAGTAGCTCTTCTATTGGATCGGACAACACGGGCCAGCCTTCGCTCCCCATGTGCATCAATGAGCCTTGGGTCTGACGCTGTCGCCGGTTCACCTTCCTTGGACCACTTTTGGTATAAGTCCTGACCACTGCAGACCGGGAACATCCCACAAGAGCTGCAGTTTTGGAGATGCTCTGACCCAGTCGTCTAGCCATCACAATTTGGCCCATTTAGCATAAATAATATGCTCAAATCATAACATGGCAAACTGCAGCCCAACAGGCAACAACAGCTGTCAAGTGCATCAGTGTGCTGACTTGACTATGACTTGCCCCAAACTGCATGTGATTATCATAAAGTGGGCATGTCTGTAAAGGGGAGACTTGCGTTAATGCGTTAAAGAAATTAGTGACGTTAAAACAAATTTGCGTTAACGCGTTATTATCGCGTTAACTTTGACAGCCCTAGTAATATTAAAGACTTGCTCTACGGCGACTCACTTTTTCGTTGCCATGGTGCTGGTGTTTCCCAAGGAGACAGGGAGCTCTGAACCCTGACCTTTTTGCCCTGCACTCCGGGGACAATGTTGGCGTGGAACAACTTGCTCTACCTGAGTCCTCTAGAGGGGAGAAGGTGAGAGCATTTCAATCAGATCATCACTTTTCTGACACATCCTTAATCAATGACCCCGCTCTGTTATGTAAGCATGTGTTTGACAAGATCAGCCAACACTATAAATCCTGGCTACGATCACACATTACGACACAACTTGCAACTTGTTTGCGTGTGTGAGTGTTTGTAGATGCGTGTGTGAGTTGACTCAGCAGCTGAGACTCAGGCTGCCTTCCTGCGGCTGTAATGTGAGCCGGCACACAACATCCCTCATCAGTGCTGAGTGGCCTCAGCACTGCGCTGTCACCGCCACTCCGAAGAAAGAAAGATGGCTGAAAGTCATCGGCAAGAGTTTGACACAACGCTTTAGCACCCCCAGTGCTGTTTTGTCTAAACTAGCAACTGGCACCGAAAACAAGCCGTCACAATCTTAATTTGAGTTAGACAACTGAACTGAGAATTGTTCGCACTTACTTTAAGAAACAGTGTGGAACATTTAGGGGGATCTATTGGCAGAAATGGAATATAATATTAAAGAGGACCTAATATGCTTATATTCAGGTGCATACTTGTATTTTGGGTTTCTACTAGAACATGTTTACATGCTTTAATGTTCCAAAAAGTCTCTATTTTTCTCATACTAGCTGTGCTGCAGCACCTATTTTCACCCTGTCTGAAGCACTCTGTTTGAGCGCCCCGAACTGAACCAAACTCTTCGGACTTCGCTCCAGCTCCGCTCTAACTAGTTTTGTTTCAGGGCGTGTCAAAATAGCCGTTATACAAATGTTTTACTTGGTGACATCACCACACTATGGAAGAAAAGGCGGGACTTCAATCAAGGCGTTCCAGGCAGTTCAGGAGCAGTGTTTCAGTGGGGGAGAATAACTCCCTTTGGCGGTGCACAAAAAGCTATGTAACACACTAAAAGGAAGAGGAAAAAGCACAAAAGCATTATAGGTCCTCTTTAAGGAGTATGTTTTCTTTAGTGTATAATCACGTGAAAATAAGAATCGTGGTGTTTTCTTTACCCTAGAATGAGCCTTTATATCTACATATGGAGCCGGCCGCCATGTTCCTAAAGTAGCCCAGAATGGACAAACCAAACTGGCTCTAGATAGGGCCATTCACGTTTTCGCTTCTGCCACCGTAGTTCTCCTACACTTAAACTTTTTTTGTTTAACTTAAACTTCATGGTATTCGTCATATACATACGTGAAAGTTGACCTCTGCATTTAGCTCATCCTAAGTATTGTAGGAGTAGTGGCGCCCGGGGAGCAACTTGGGGTTCAGTGTCTCACTCAAGGACACTTCGACATGCGGACAGTAGGATCGAACCACCAACCCTCTACTCACTGAGCTACGGCCACCCTACACGCTTGGCACATGGGAGAAGTTTCAGTTGGTTGCAATCTGCAACCTCACCGCCACCAGATCCTACACACTGCACCTTTAAAGTTTAAAGTGTAGCTTTATAGACTTTAATGCTGTTTTAAAACGTTTTCTGGTTCCATTAATTAATCTGGTCTTCATTAATATAATACAGGCCCAATACTGTGGCAAGTTGCATTTTAGTAATGCTTTGAGTCTATCTCCCCTTTAAATATGTAGCATTTATACTCCTTGAATGATTTAAAGAGACCCAATTGGCTTAGTGAATTCTTAGTGCGACTAGTTGACTACATAAATGTATACTGTTGGTATTGGAGTGCATTTACTCCTGCAGTTAAACACTTACATAGAAAAGTATTCTAGCACACTCTAGTGGTGATTAGTTGAACTATATATTGGTCAAAAACATGCATCACAGTGGTAATGACTTGACATTCATTGTAAACTTCAGTTTCCGTTTTTGTTTTGTTATTTTTTACTATTTTTTTTTAATTATTCTCAATTACTCTCTGGCAGAGTAGTATTACATTTCATAACAACTGACAATGATCCAGACAAATAGAATATAAACATTCCAGATATAATTTCAAGATAATCATCTTATAGAAACTATATTTATGTAAAACAGCATCATCAATCATGCACTTACCTGCAGATGTACTCCCATTTTCGCTGTCCACAGGTGGCATCACAGCCTCATGTCGGTCTTCCCCCCTCTTTCCTGGCTCAGTGTCTCCTCCAGGTAACTCATTGACCTTTCTATAGTCGGTCTCACACTGGCTTTCTTTTATTTGGACACCAGAACAATGGTGCTGCTCTGTCTCCATCTTATCTTCAGTGCTTGCATCAATGCCTGCACTGTTCTCCCTGTGCACTTCCAAACTGACCTCCATCACATCTATTCCCTCCTCTGTGGTTCTCTCCAGGTTATCAGAAGTGGTGTCACCCAGGACTAATTTGTTGGGCTCACACTGCATCGGTGGGTTTTCTGTGCAGTGCTCCTCTGCTGTTTCAGTCACGGTCTGACTAATATCCTGAGGGTTTTCAGCTTGGCAGTGGCTCACCTTGTGTTCTCCAAAACATCCCACTGATATCACCTTATCCTCAATGCCAGGTGCATGTTCAACTTCTTTGATTTCAGGTCTATTAACTTTATACTCAAAGTCTTCTTTCTGCTCAGACTTTGCATCCTCTGAATAACAATGGAAGCTTTTGTCCATATTACTTGGAAATACCAAGTTCAAATTTGCCTCAATGGTTCCCAAAAGTAGTCCTTCCAATTCTTTGGCTGATCCTTTCTCATTTGGCCAATGTCTTGACTCTTTACACGTTACTCCATCCTGCATTTCATGTCCTCTGTCTGACATTTGTGCTGTACCTGTCTGCATCATATTTTCTGATCCCACTATTTGCTGAGCCTCTTCCTCTGACTGGTGATATAGTATGCCTCCATCTCCTCCTCCACTAATGGCATCTTCAGTGGGGTTGGATAGAGGTAGCTTCCGCTTTGCTTGGCCCTCCGAAGCTACAGTGTGGTCGAGCTTCTTTCTGGGGATATGCCAGCTCTCTGCATCTCTGTTTTCTTTCTCTGTCTCTTTACTTATTTTAAAGCAAGAAGAAACTCGGTGACAAGCCAAAGCAGGCGCCGCTTTTCGGGCTATAGGGTGCTCTGTTGTGGGGAACAAAACCTCATCAAGATCCTTCTCATCTGGAGAAAGATTGTGGGTGAAAGGCGGCCTGATTTCTTCAGTGGAGCTATGGGAGTAGAAGACAGAGTATACTAAGTTCATAACACATGCTTTTCACTCACAAAACCAGCATCAAATCATTAATACATGCTAATCTTCAGACTGCTTTCCATTCTTTTACCCAAAGTTATAGCAGTACCTTAAAGAGAAAATGTCAAAGTGACAAATATTCTCTTAACCCCTGAAAATTTCTTAATACATGAAAGACTTTCAAGCATGTTGTATGCATATAAATTAATACACTTAACTATGATATCCACCATACAATACTAGCCCCATTTTCATCACTACATACTTTCTCCATGGTGCTTGATTTTCACAAAGTCTCTCTGGTATTTGGAGGGACAGGGAGGTGCATCTGTCGCTATGGGAGAAAGATGCTGCCGTCTCCTCATGCTGAGTGAATGACAGAGCCGTACTGGACTGGCAGACGGGGGGTTCGGAGTAATTTCTGTGGGAATAAATCTGTGAGCACCGATAATAGGCTTCAGTCTGAGACGTCTGCCTTTGGAGTGAGGAATCCCAGCAGGAGGAGGAACAGGAGGAGGCCCGGGATGACAGGGAGCGGTCTGGTGTCTGCGAGTACTGATAGCAGGTCGAGGTCTGAGAGCTCTGCCACTGGTTGGGGGCGTCATGGTAAGAAGTGGAAAAGGAGGACACCTGGGGCCTGAATAATAACATTGGCAAAGGGATTTCTTTTACATTTTATGTTTTACACTTAAAGTACATTAAAGATTAGAATATAGTATTGCATCAGTATGTAAAATCATGTCCCATTTATAAACATTGCCTATTAGAGAACAGTCCAATCCATGCAATTACATCTAATATGGTCCAAATCCAGTGTGATGTCCTTCTGCCCTTGTTTATACTAATATAATGCATTAAACTGCTGGTGATTGCTGTCACTGTGGAGGCCAAGATGCTTCTAATGACTAGAGTAGAAATAAGATATTAGTAAAATGGATACTCTAAACACAAGTGCAAGTTTTCATATCTGTGTGTGTAGTTTCTACTTAATCTGACCTACCGGTCTGTGTCTCTCTCTTTGCTCTCCTCCTGACTCATGCTCCAGCTGCTCTGAGCCCACAGCTCCCTCTGGCTGCCATTATACCTCTCCACTACTACAGACACAACAAAGGAGAAAGCCATAAAGTCTCTGGGATTAAATATATAGAGTATTAAATAACCTTTATACAATGTCAAATTGAGCAGCAAAAAAATACAGAAACCAGTCTGATCTGTAAATTCTACATCACATCCTGTTTTACACTTTATACATACAGTATTTACACACAAAGTGGCACATTTTCTAATACAAAGGATTTAATGCCGTAGAAAACAGGCTTGATAAATAAAGCGCATGCTTTGTCTGTCAAGCAATATTGTATGTCGTTGTGATTTATAAAGTAGGATGTTTTTTTCTTGAAATACTGAACTCTACAACACCTACTAAAGGCTAACAATAGCGTACAGTATTCTAGAGCAGTCATTCCCAAAGTCTGGGTCTATTGTGAATTGGGTATAGATGGTTTGTCATTTTTAAAAAGTGGGTCCCGAAGAAAAAATGTTTGGGAAACATTGTTTAATTTACAATTATCCAGCTACAATACTAATTTCTACTGGTTTCAAAAATGCCAATCAGAAATTGGGTAGAAAATATGAATTACAAAGAGGCTAAAACTGGGAAACAGAAATGTTATATCAATTAAGCAAATTACATAAACAGAGTTAACTTGAGGCTTTACCTGAAGTCTGTTTTTTGTCATAATATATTGCAACAAGCTAAAATAAGATATTCTATGCTTGTGTCCTGACTAACTTTGCCTGTGATTGTGGAAGTAGTTGTTGTTGTGTCTGGCTGCATGTTGACTCTTGGCCCGCAAAACAGCCAGGATCTTCTGAGCTTCCAGGGACAGAGGTCCCGAGTACAACCTGCTGCTTGACTGCTCCATTTCCTCCCTGTCAGAATGCCTGCTACTCTCTACCTGACGATATCTGACTCTTCAACCGTCAATGACCTAGACGGGACAAAGAAGAAGAAAGAAGAAGAAAGTCACTATATTAATTGTTAAATTAAATGTTTTCACTCTGTTATATTTACACACTCTGTTATATTTACATAGTACACACAGGGCCGAAATACACACATGCATTAAGCAAGGGGATTGCCCCTGACAGGTGCCCCGAGCAGTTGGGGGTTTGGTGCCTTGCTCAAGGGCCAAGCGGAAAACTGGCATCTCTCCAGCAACGAGTTCACACTCAGTACTTGGTCCATGCAGGGATTTGAACCGGCGCCCCTCCAGCTCCAAAGCCAAGGCCCTATGGACTGAGCTACTGAGCTACCAAAGGGGAGTTAAGTCAGCTACACACAGACCTGGTTTAAACTGGCATCTCAAAAACACATCCAACCCTCCAGAAATAGACTTCAATAATCTTGAATTAAAAAAAAAACTTTCCCTTCTCAACCTCGATAAAGATAACATGTTACTTTATTTATCCAGAAAATGGAAACAATGACATTTTAGAACATCACAAGACAAAAAATGTAATTATCGGATTAAAATTATGTAACAATAGTTTGAAATAAACATACTCAAATTAATCCCAATCATCATTTAAGTCACACTGCTCATATACAACCAGATTTTGAGTATGCTTTTGCATAATTTTGGTGAATTTTTAATGGGAAAAATATTCAATAACTTCACTTTTATAAAGTGTAGTGCATCAAAAAGTCTTAATTAGTTTAATAGGTTTAGTTATTAGTTTAATAAGTATAATCAGGAAGAGATCATTGATGTGTGAAGTAATTTTGGTGACACCACACTGTATAATACTGAAGTTATTGAATATTTTTCCCATTAAAAAAAATCACCAAAATTATGCAAAAGCATATTTTTCTAAACTAAATATTGTAGTACAACTATGAGGAGATCATTAATGTGTGAAGTGATTTTGGTGGTACTACACTGTATAGTATTGAAGTTATTGAATATTTTTCCGATTAATAAATTCACCAAAATTATGCAAAATAATATTCTTTACAAACTAAATATTATAGTACAACCATGGGGAGATCATTGATGTGTGACGTAATTGTAGCTAACGTTAAGCTAGCTAGCTTCAGTAGCTAACGTTAAGCTAGCTAGCTTCAGTAGCTAACGTGAAGCTAAACACTTGCGGTAAACTTGCCAGTTAATATATATATAAAGTATGTTTGTGAACGGCTCTTGTCAAGTGAGTCGAAAGCAATGTTTTTTCGTATATTATTTTACCAAATGTGTAAACAAACTGTGACTCCATAACTTACAGTTATCTTCAGATACTCCGGTTTGTGAGAACCCTAACTGCCGGCACGTCGACCGACGTTGACCATGACGTTGACCATGACGTCGCCACGCAAGGACCAAGGACAGGCGTAGACTATTGGAGTAATCTTGATATTATA